>DWPV01002936.1:0-16158 GCA_018251915.1 Urbanus proteus proteus
TTAAAAACACTTTATAATTTATTTATTTCATAATTAATTATACTAAATCCAAATGTGAAAGTATACACTATTACATTCAATTTTGGCAACACGTTTTAATTGACGTTGCTGATCTTTTTAGAATCCTACATCTATGAATTATTTACAACAATACTGTCAATGTAAGACACATATCAGTCAACTATGTCAGATGTCTTTATCAAAAAAACATTATTTCTTTTAAATGCAGGTTAGTAAAGGAAGAGAAGGATAGGACAGGTTCTTGACGTTGTGCCAATATCTATAATGTGGTCGAATTTCGACCACCGGGCAGAGATTTATATATAATCAAGATTCGCCCGTTCCATACTTCAGGCGCGCGAACCTATGTTTGCCTTTTAATTAGATACTTTCGCTAGACTGCGGCTCGACGGCTGACGACCCGGATGGCGCAATGGTTAACACGCCGGACCGCTAACCTGAGGGTCCTGGGTTCGATTCCCAGCGAGACGTAAATTTGAATGATGAGTTTAAATTTCCGTTCTTGGTCTGGGTGTGTGTCCTTGTCTTGTGTGTTGTCTATGGTACCCACGACACAGGAGAAAATCCTACTGTGGGGCTATGAGTGTGGAGCGTTATTGATTTATTTATTTAATTTGTTACTGCCGCCACCTATCGAAATTATTTATAAACTTGCTTTTTATTATAATTTACCAGTTTTTTTTTTGTATAAAACCGAAACAATACGGATTCACAGAATAAAAACAATATAAGGTTATTTTCAGATATATTCAAAACTACAAACAAAGTACTCGTCTGTATCAATATGAACCGCCTATCGCTCATAACTTGACACACACAACAAGATGCTACAGCGATGAATTCAAATTCATATTCATTTCTCCAGTTATGTGGCCGCGGCGCTCACGACTTCTTTGAAGCAAAAGTCAAATGCTACTTTCAAAGCTGTTTCACTAACAGCGATGAACGATAAACGAGTTGGCTTTAGCTATTTTCATTATAGTTTCTTATTTTTTATGTTTGGTAACAAACAATCATGCTGGCTTCCTGATGGTAAGTGGCCACTGCCCATGGAATGGATGTAATCACCCTTACATAAGAATACATTCTTACCTGAGGTTGATCACAAATGCGTTGCTACCCCTGAGGACTAAGTTGTAAGTTGGTAGTAATAAAGATGTCTCCCTTACCATTCCCTTTAAACCATAACACAGCAGTGGTTAACACTACCGTTATTAGGCAGAAATAGGTATGGTGGTGATACCGCTGGAGTTAAACTACAAGATTCTACCACATTTAATTATAATAAACTTATTACTAAAGGTAGAACCCGTTTTGGTTCGACTGCGTCGGCACCACCGCCACATCTATTTCTGCTTTATAACAGCAGTGTTAAGCGCTGCGGTTATTCAAAAAGTTCCAATTCTACCCAACTCAACTAAGAATAATTTTATCTAGAGTTCATTACAGATACCTATGGACATCCAGAATGGTGAACATCTTACTAATATTATAAAGCTGAAAGTTTGTGAGGATAGATGGATGGATGAATGGATGTTTGTTACTCTATAACTTAAGAACAGCTGAATGGATCTGGATGAAATTTGGTATAGACACAGACATTAGTAACATATAAGCTACTTTTTATCCCGGGAAAGTCTGCGGTTCCCGTGGGATGCATTTATTTCGTTTTATTGCCGTGTTAATCTCGCGACATGTTTATTGATTTACTTTTCAAACGCTGATACGCTGTGAAACCGCGGGGATCATCTAGTATTATCATAATATCGCTGGCGACATTAATGAAGAAACCTAATAAATACTCGTACATAGATTTATTCTAGTAGGTAAAAATGCTATTGAAAAATATTCTATTGCAGATTTTGGTTACTTCTTTTATGTCATCAATATGTAAAATATCTTTGTCAATAATGTTGACCTCTTCAAAAGCGACAACAAAATGCCTATCTCACCATTCTCCATTCTTCATCTTGTTAAATCTCTCCCTGTATGCTTCGATACAGCCTTCATGACCCAAAGCGGACGCGAAGTGCATCACCTCTTGACGAGTCAAGGTGAATGTCGGGTCTTCATTAGCTGATGGGTCGTAGCCTACATGTTCGATAACATGTTGCATGTTGTTGAGGATGAATGACTGAAAAAGGACGATGTCATAAGTTTTGAAGGTAATAGATTTGTGAATGCAGACTACGCTTGGAAAAGTACCACAATAATTATTATTTACTAAAATTATGTTTTTAATTCTGTGACGCTTGTATTTTTTTTTCTTGAAAGTAACCTTGTTAAAATTTATATTTATATTATATATAAATATATTTTTTAATTTATATATAACTTTATATTTATACCCTAAAATTTGCGTGGTTATATTACTCACATCAAATTGAGCCTGTTTCTCTGGAATATGCCTCAATCTGTTTCGCAGCCAGGTGAATCCGCTGATGGCTGGGTTCCAAACGTGGTAATTTGTTTCCGTACGAAGGAATCTCAAGATTTTGAATCCAAAGTCATATGACATCCGTTCAGATCGCATGAGTGCGAACACATCGTCCACGACCTGTTGATAAGCGATCACAATGTAGTCATTTTAAAAAGTAATAATACTAAAATAATTGTCTTAGTCGCACGGCTTCATCATGATGTTTTTAATTATGTGCGCTTTAAGAATGGATTATGTCTTACTTAGTTTGTACTATTACAGAAAGATATGTATAAAAACATGTTGATGATGAAAGTGTATTAAAACCACCAAATTATACTTACGACGGACTATGGCTCTAATCTGAGATGAGTGCCTTACCCACCAGTGAGACAAATACATTTTTGTCTCACTGGTGGGAAAGGCAGAATGTTGGAGAAAAAAATCTATACTAACATAATATTTCTATAGTCTCATTTCTTAAAAGCCAGACACGAGTACCAGTAGCCAATGAATAATGATAGGAATTTAAAACTTACTTGAGCTCTATTCAAGTAATGAATAGTTGATGGTTCGTTAAGTAAAGCCTCGCCAATGAGGTTCCAAGTTTTTTCATCGTAGTCCACTCTGTAGTGTGCTGAAACATTTACATTGAATATTAACTAAAGGCCCCGAAGACTTTCTTATTCGTTTGAGTCTTGCAAGCAAACTGCACTTTTAAAATGTCCTAACTTATTAGTTTTGTTTATTGTTTAAAAGATGCTATTTATAATAGTGCCCTCAATATTAGCGTTCGGGCGTAGTATTTATGTTTTATTTAAAAATATATGTATTGACATAACCACTACATACATCTCTTATAGAGACCACAAAGAAATCTTACCATGTTGTTGATGATTAAAGATCACCCATTCTTCACCACGTTCTTTTTCGAGTACTGCTCTCTCTGACGACATCATATAAATTGGCTTCAAGTTTTCAAAGTTCCGACTGGACTTGGTAGAGTACGTAATTGGTATTGGATAAATCGGACCACTGGCAGAGACAGCTGGATTAAGGAAAAATCGCTCCTGCAAACCAATAATTAAATTGAAGCCACTTTTTCTGACACTTCATAAAACAGTCGAATAGGTATATGTATTTGTAATTAGTAAATATATAATTGAGTAAAGGTGATAATATACTTTATACGTATACTTTATAGCTCCCCCCGAATAGATAAAAATGTTCAATTCTACATTGAGTTGAGTATTCACATCATGCAGATCGGTTCAAATAGTAGGAGCGTTTTTAAAAAACTTATAATGATTTTTTTAAACAAGAAATCAAGTTAATTAATTTTTGAAATGCTTACTTGATGTAGAGACATTTCACCAGTGGAATGATCTACGTTAACTTTCAGGATGGGATAGCCAGGTTCATTGACCCAAATTCTGTAGTATTCTGCGAAATCAAAGTTCCGGTATTCTTCTAAGGTTTTATCTTCTTCTACAGCTAACGCGAAGGCATTGTACAAGTCATGCTGATCGGTTGCTTCATATGCACTGAAAATAGTTTTAGATTTGTTACTCCTTATAATTGTTTCAGGTAATAAATATTTGCTTATTTAAATATCATGTTTGTAAAAGTTTATGGGCATTTCAAACACCTTATTCCTTCCTAGGACATGATATGAAGTACAAATGATATAAACCTTAATATACGAATAAATATAACAAAACAATATCAATCGATAAATGAAATCGAGAATGCTTAATGTTCAAAAGCCGGTGCAATAAAAGTCTAAATATTAGTATTCTAAGGTATTAAGATATGAAAATATTCATTTCTATCCTTCTAATAAATGATAACTAAGAATCATTAAGATTAAACCATACCTACGACGGGCATTAATTTTATTCATTTAATTTTAAAAAATATTAACATTTAAAAAAGATTAACTCACTTATTCCTTAAGAAATATTGACAAGCCTTTCTAAATGTAGCTGGTGTAACTATATTCACAGTCATCCTAAGGAAAGAAGCTGCTTTGGAATAGCTGATAGTTCCAAAGTGTCCTGTGACCTGAGCTGGTGTGTTTACATCATGATTCATGGGAACAGTAGATACTCCAGAGTCAAAGCCAAGAGAGGTCTGAAGATATCTCGAGTTAAAGTGTTCATGGAGCGCATATCGTGGGAACATCTGTAAAAACAATAATAGTACATTACGATACGGGTGGTCTAAGTTGCCTATTACTGCGCGGTATGAAGATCGCGCCGGAGCGAAGCGAGGGTGATAAACGCCGTGCATAATAGGCAACTTAGGTCACTAGTATCGTATTTTATTTTATAGTACGCGTGACTTAAGTCCGCTCGCACGCGAAAAGGCGTGCGTAAAGTGCGGGCTTAGGTCACACTGTTCTATAAAAATATTATATGACCGCCAACAAAACGATAAAAAGTCGCAAAAGTTAATATAATGTTTAATAATAACAAAAATTACCGCATGCGCGCCGATGTATCCAAAGTAACTTGCAAACCCTTCGTTGATCCAAGTGTTACTCCACCAATAGCAAGTGATCAAGTTTCCGAACCACTTATGAGCAAGTTCGTGAGAAACCAGTGTCGCTGCGTAGTGCTCAACTGACATGATGGTCTCACGCGGGTCCAATATAAGATATAATTCTCTAAAAAGTTAATAAAATATCTAAGATTCTGTGATAATTAAAAATAAAATATTTTGCGTATTAGACATAAATTATCACATGCTTTTACAGCTTGGTCAGCTTATATGTAGTGAAACTCTTCGCATTCTGTTGGAAGTCACAAGTTCAACAGTGACGATGACCATAATGATAAATTTCGGAAAAGTATTATATTAAAAAGACTGACATTAACTAACCTGTAACTGACCATTCCCCAGTTTTCAGTACCAGCAGATGCCCAATCAGGAGACGAAACGTGATCATTCAGTAAATACGGGTGAAGAGTAGAATAGGGTATTTGGAAGTATTCGTCAAAGAATTCCGTCATCCTGACCGAAAGCTCCAATGCCTGATCAGCAAGACCGTTTGTGTTCGACCTTCCAATGATCCTTACTGCTGGGGTAAAGGATTTGTCTTCAGCAATGACTTGGAAAGACTCACTGACGAGGAAAGTCACCAGATAGGAAGACATTACAGGTGTTGCATGGAAGTTATCCCGAACACGGTCTCCAATTCTGAAATTTAAATCAACTTTAGCTCAACAAGCTTTAGGTATTTTGATCCTGATAATTATATCGAATACATATTATTATTCAAACGAAAAGACTTAAGTTTTTATTTGATAACTTACACATCAGAAGATTCAAGTTCTGTATTAGAGAATGTACCAGAATAGCCAGCTGGTTTAGTTAAATGAATCTTAAAAATAGATTTGAATAATGGTTCGTCCCAGCATGGAAAAGCCTGTCGTGCGTTATATGGCTGGAAATGTGTTGTCGCGTATATTCTGAAAAGACAAACATTGTATGAATTTTAGGTAAATATAACGTCAAATTAAGAGATGAATATAAATATATTTCAGTACCTTTCCACACCATTAGCATCGGTATACCACCCTCTCCAGAGACCTCTCTTCATAGGACCTTCATTCATAGTATTTGAGTAGTCGATAATAAGAGTATAATTAGTAGTTACTTGCAACGATTCTTCTAAGTTTATCTTTAAGAAGTGATACTGTGGTTCGAGATTGAAGGGATTCAATGGATTCAATCTGACTGGGACGTTGCCATCTGCTAGAAGACTAATGGAGTTTATTGAATCGACATTAGCGTGTAACACAACTTGTCTAACATCGTTTTCTACAGCCTGGAAATATTTGTTATTGATAAATTAATTGGTTTTCTATGTACAATGTTATGTTAAGTAAAACTTTATGAGTATTTAAAGAGATTTTATCAATTCTCATAATACAAACCTGTATTTTTATGTATTCTTTTCCATCAAAACTAAAAGGCCTATCGGCTCTCTCTGCGAAGTAAAGATCAATGTAGACATCATACTCCAATGGCACTACGTTTGTTGGTAACCTGTAAATTTGTTCTGTGTTCCTGGACACATTTTCATTGATAACTGGTAGCTCTTCAATTTCTGATAACCAAATCGGAATATCTCCCTTGGCGGATGCCAAGAGAATTACGCCCAAGGCGTATATAAGCTTGGACATTTCTGAAACAGTCACGATTATGTAATTTTCTCCGCTTCTGGGAGAATACAATTAAAAATATATTACGCTGTAAGTAAATATTCAGTACCTAGCTTCTAGAGCAGCTTCGAATATTTACTCTATTATTCCATTAATGTTGGTTTTTTTATTAAAATGAATAATATCTGGTAGTGGAGTATTAAAAATATATATTATGAACATATTTAAATATTATCTTCTTTAACGAAACAAATCTTTAACAAAACAAGTTCAGCACTTACCTGAAAACGAAAATGTCCTATACTGAACGTAGATTGAGATAGTATGCTTCAATTTTTTCACAGAGAAAAAATAAGATAAGTATCAGTTATCGTTATCACATTATTAAAATTGATTATCGTTTGATTATTAATTTTGAGATAAAAGACTTATAGCCTTTACTCGGTGCCGCTTACTGTTTCCAAATGATATCATAGAATCCTTTAATAATGTTGTTTATCTTCTTATCGACTGTTACAAGAATAGCTGTTAAAGAATTCATCCTTCGATCGGTAATAGGAAATTTTTCTCTGTAAAGAAGGTCGTGGGCGTCTCATTTACTGTTATTTTTATTTAGAAGGAACTGTGATCTCACATTTATAAGGAAATCTAAGCGTACTTCGTCGTTGAAGCGCAAGGCATATTACTTAAATAGATAATAACTAGCTGATCCCCGCGGTTTCACCTGCGATTAAAAAGTAAAAAATAATACATATTCAAACATAAATGCCATCTCGTCAAAATCGCTCCAGCCGTTTAAAAGATTAGCTCAGCCAAACAGACAGACAGACAAAAAAATATAAATTGCATTTTCGTTATAGGTATCGTGTGTACTTTCATATGCATTGAGAAAAAAAGTTTATTTTGAAATCACAAACAGACACTTCAATTTTATTTATTTGTATAGATTGCATTTCCGTTATAAGTATCTTGGATACTTTCATATGCATTGAGTAAAAAAATGTTGTTTTGAAATCACAAGCAGACACTTAAATTTTATTTATTTGTATAGATCTATTGATCTATTATTTCAAGAAATAGGAATAAGAAGTAGTATTAAATAACTATGTAGCACATGTGATGGTAAGTGACCACTACCGGCCCATGAACATCTGCAGTCAGTCCCAGATAAGAATACAAGTCCTACCAGAAGTCAGCCACTGATATGCTGCGACCCGGACTAATTTGAAACGCACAAATTATGTTTCACTTAACTGCTGTTAGGGAGAAACAGGTGCATCATCACAAACGGTTTTATTATATTAATAAGATTTAATAACAGTTACCTGGCCCATTGACGTAGGAACTTTTCTTAAGAAACACGGAAAGATATTGCTACTCGCAGTCACCCGATCAATGATTCAACTGTCCTCAATGTTGTTTACCTTATTACTAACTTGATCTGATATCTGAAGGAAATCTTTTATCTTATTCATTTTACAACTACTTAATTCGAATGTTTTAACACTCATACATTTTGTAGCACCTTTCGCAGTTTATACAATGCCCCCACTACATGCATTATAATAGTTTCAAGTTCTACTATATTCCATTTATTTCATCCAATTTTTTTATATATTAACAATCATAACCTATTTGACTGAACTAAAACTAATATTGTTATCGAATGGTATCAAAATAAATTAATTTCTATACAAGGTAATATTAGAAATTATTTATTTTATACATTTATTAATCAACTATCCAATCCCCGCGGTTTTATCAGTGTTTAAAAAGTAAAAAACAATATAATATACATGTATAATATATTTAAACATAAATGACATCCCGCTCTTGCGCAACAACACGCGCATGCGCGTGGAGAGCGCCCTAATGAATTTTTTAAATTTAAAGTTCGCCTTGGACCATCAGTTATCTTCCAGTGAAAGTCCCGTCAAAATCGGTCCTGCTGTTTAAAAGATTACATCAGCCAAACAGACAGACAAAAAATGCTTTAGTTGCAATTTCGTTATAAGTATCGTGTATGTCATGCATAGAGTAAAAAAATATTTTGTAATCACAAACAGACACTTCAATTTTTCAATATAGAAGCGAAGTAAGCAGTATGTATATTTTATGCATATAGTAAATTTCCAAGTACGAGTACAAATCATGTACATCTGTCCCTACTGATAAGATTTACAATGATATATGTAGCAAGATTATAAGTACTACTAATATCTTGTGTTGCTTTTGATCCGAATATTGAAATATTGCACTTATTGCTTGCAATTAATTTGATGTGAGATTTGTCAAACTGCACAGCAATAGTCATTTATGCATGTAGACAAAAGCGCGGATGATCAATCAAACTTTTCGAGGCGTTCCAACTTAGTCCTCAGTAGCAACCCATTGTGTCCCACCTGAGGTAGGACACAATGGGTTGCTACCCCATACCCCATCAGGAGTAGATTAGAGATGTCCATGGGCGGCAGTAGCCATTTGTCATCAGATGGACTTCTGCTTCTTCACTATCACCACTATCACTACATGGTTTAATACAAAGTCGCTTTACGCTGTCTGTCCCTATGTATACTTAGATCTTTAAAACTACAGAAATGATTTTGATGCGGATTTTTTAATAGATAAAGTGATTCCAATGTCTTCCATTGGAATAACATTATACGTACAATAACATCCATTATATAGTACAAAAGCGTGTGAAGCCGCGGACAAAAGCTAGTCTATCATATAAACAAGCAAGTGCACTTCGTTGGGGACATAAACAACAAATTGGAAGCCCGGGCGATAACAGCTTCAGATGCTCAGTAGATAAGCAACAGATGGTGGAAAGCAATCGCTCATACGATACCGCTATATCGCTCGTTTCCATCGAAATGAATCCTTCGATACGGTTACATTTTTATAGGCAGTTACATACGTTAAATTTAAAAATATTTTAATTTAGGCTAAGATGAACATAGCCTCGCCAACAACTTCTTTAAAGTATATTTTTATTCTCTTTTCAAACATTAAAGCATAAAGTTACATTATTGTATTGTATTTGTTTTTTTTATAAAATCGTAGGTAATGTTACCCATGGAAAGCTTTTATTAAAGGTCAAAAGTGAAAAATTATTATAGAATAAAACCTACTGCAAAAGGGAGATAATGTGATAAAAATTAAAGGAAAAATAAATTTCATTCGATTCGAGGTGGGGCAGTGTGAGTGGGGAGGCTTTAATGGTAAAAATCGGTTTATCTCAAGTTCCGTCAAAACTACAAGTCCTATGGAAAAAAGTTAAATGGCAAAATGGTAAGTAATGAATAGATCCAAAACTTTTGCATTTACACTTTTTTCACATAAACTCAGAATGAATGAAAAATTCAAATAACTAGATTTTGGTTTTTATTTTTATCTTTTACAAAAACCTTCTTTTTTCGAATTTGGTTCAGTCATAAAGATTATAATATTATCTAAATATTATTCTTCCATTTTGTCTCTTACCACTTTACGTATATAATCACATACGATTAGATATGTAATGAAACTGACCTATTAGGTATTAAACAGTAATCTATAATCCACACTTTATATTTTTCAGCTTATGATAATGAATCATTATATACAGTCAGTTTTTAAAATGCGATAAAGTTTTATCAGCAAATTATTTGTTATATCCAGTAATATCTAGATACGAAAATTGGTAAGTACAAGAGAACCAACCTTTACATAGTCAAATTAATATTAAGTAGCTACGTAGCACAGATTTATCTATGTATATTGGGTTTGATCTTCGGTCGGTTTAACATCATATCCTTGGAAGATTACAAAATCTACAACCCGAGGGTTTTGGTTTAAAATAACGTTGAGCGGTGAAAACAAATGTATGTGACTTATCTTACAAGACCACAAAACGCTGCAGCAATTGTAGCGAAATTTGCTGAAATTCGCTCAACGCTGAAACTCGCACCAAGCAAATCATTTGTGGGCCACAGATAATGATATAAAGTATAAACAGAATATATAAATTATATAACCAATTGTTCTAATTAATCAGTTACAATTGGATGTTAGATTGTTAGATATTTAAATTTTGGAACAATATCATTGTTGATTCAACCAAAGATATCGACCACGGTCAAGTAGCTATGATAACATTATAATCAAGATAAAGTTAATTACAGTTTCATACGATCGTACTTATATTTAAATTATCGGTTCACCTTGTAAGAATTAAATAAAAAACATTCCTTCTTAAAAAAGTTCAATTTATTAACCTAACGTATAATACAAAACTTTATACAATTATGTCTACATTGACGAATAGGTAGGCTAGACTATACTATAATAGTTGCTGGGTTATCATTTGAAATGTCTACAAAATATTATGATTACTAAAACCAGGATTTGTTCATTCTTATTATGGTGATGAAAGCAGAAATTAAACAGTTCGTCTGATGTTAAATTGTTTCACTGTCTATAAACATAGAAAACTGACTTTTCTGACAACTTTTCTGGGGACAAACTGAACACATTATCAACGCACCTATTACGTCACTTCAGAACATTAACTACTTAGTGCAAGAAGTAAGTAGACAGCGCAGCCAAGACAAGAAGTAATGGGGCCGTCATGGACGTAGCAGAACTCCTCGCTCGGAGGAAGCTGAAGATATCAGCCGCGACTCTGTTGCCCCACGTCAAGTTGTCGATGCTTGACGTCACGACACCAACGCCAGCATTGAACGTACCGCCCAGCTCGATTTGGTTCTCGTAAACCCAAAGTTGGAACTGCCGAAGAAATGTTTGTATTAACCAATACTTCTTATTGGGAGGAAAAGAAACACGATAGTATTAATCAAACTTGACGATGCATTGGTGACATTGGTGATAAACTGGTAGTAAAAATACATTTAGTGATAGATTTAGCAGTAAAAAATTAATAAAAGTAATATTAATTTGTATGAACATACCCGAGAAATATCTTGGAAGTCAGTCAAAAAGGCAGCCAGAGCATTAACGGCGATTGTGAGACGCGCTTCACCTCCATAACTAAAATATTTTGACACATTCATTAGATACAAAATATCGCTTAAGAATTAGATCAACGGTTCTGGATAAGAGCTTGATTGGTTAGACATGTTATATTTCAGCTTAAGCACAGTCATATGTCTCATTACAGAATTACAGCTATACATACGAGTATAATGAAAAAAAAAACAGACATCATCAACCAAATAATTATATAATGGAATATATAGTAAATAAATTTCATAATTATTTCTTATCCATTCATTTTAAGTTTTATCGTTAAGCATAGAGTGATCTGCCAAATTTATCTAGCAAGGCACTCGTATGTATATAATGTATTATAACCTTTACATGTATTTATCCCGAAACGTTTCAGTATTTTCCTCCCCAGAGTAACTACGATCATACCTACTGCACATAAGGTATAAGTATTTCTATTAAATTTAATTCGATCTTTTCAAAAATAATCAAAACTCAAATATCTCCAACTTACAATTGTCTGATGTTACGGAACTGGTCATATAAGAAGTTCAGGACGGTTCCCAAATTCTCTCTGTTCCCTTGAAGAGCAAATGAGAAAGCGTTTGTCCTGTCATGAACCCTGATTTTGTCGTTGTGCAAGGACTCGAAGAGGTAGCTGAAATTTTTATTTTCAATTTATTACATAAATAAGTGAAATTCACTGAATAGACAACAAAACATTTTTTAGGAAATCATTGCTCCTAATTCATTACTCATAATTACAATTCGAGTTACACATGCTAGTAATTTTTTTCTGCCAAAATCATTGCTATATTTCAAGCATTACTTACAATATAATTAAATACATCTAATCTAATGTATATTACGAGTGTAATAATAATTGTCATATAACAATGATTATAGATCTATACAGTAGGGAAATATAGTAGATATAGATACGTTAAGATAAAGTCCAATAAATTACTTCTGCTCCCCGGGGTGAAGGGGGATTCACGAGGATTTTTCCGCGTAAAAAAAGCATTGATTTCGATAACATTAAAAATGAAAACAACATACGTTCTAAGGGAAGCTTGGTCCTTGGTGCAGGCGAGAGCACGCAGAATGACGACCATGTCAGCAGTGTTCTCAGAAGTATTGTACTTCTGGAAGAGGAAGTTAAAGTCGCTGGAGTTGCCGTTCCGCAAGCCGACGCAGTATACATAGCGGCGAGCATTCACTGGAACTCTGACAAAATAAACATAAACATAAGCAAATAAATATAAACAGAAATATAATGGAGTATTTTATTTTACTCAGATTAGAAATACGCACAGGATTTAAGTCAATATTCTACTGTCTATGTAACATCTTTTTATTGTTTTAATGAATCAGAATATTGAGGACACTTTGAAAATCATGTTTCTAATAATTGTATTACAATTAACAAAATCTATAATCTATAACAAGAACATTAGAAGTATTAACAATAGTTTTGGATTAAAATAAAATTCATCAACACTTACAAGTACGTGTCGTCGGTCTTGAAGCGATTCCACTTCTGCAGACTGTCACTGATGCATCCTTCGTGACCGAGGTTGCAGGCTAGGTTCATAATCTGCATTCGGTTGAGGATCGTTGACACTGAGTCGGTGGCACGCTCTTCATAGCCTAAGTTTTGAATTGCCCTTTCCATCAGCTCCAAAAGATACGCCTGTTTCAAATAACATGAGGTTGACAAAGGGTATCGTATTTAAATTTTAAATGGCACGAAGGACGAATTAATCCCTTATTCACTATTGTGTGAGTATAAGATCTTGTCTCAGAAATAGAAGCATATTAGCCAAAAACCACTACGAGTAGATTTAGACTTTACTACACTACTTTACTTTACTACTCTTAATAAACAATATGGAAACTTTTGAGCTATATAGCTCATCGTACAACAATTTCCTTTTCAGTTGATATAAGCAATTGATATGGTAGTACTGAATGAAGCTCTCAAACCTATCATAATTTAGTCACGCTTCCTGTTTCTTTTTATATTAAAACTCCTTTCTTTAATTATTTTATCTTAAAAACTAACATTGAACTCCTCATAAGCAGCAGGCAAATGCTCCAGTCTTCTGCGGATCCAATCGAGCTGGCCAAGGGCTCCAGCCCAGACGTAGTAGTCTGTCTCGCTCTCCAAAAAGGAAAGAACGTCGAATGCACGGTTAATACTGATCTTGTCAGCGCGGATGAAGTACAGGACATCATTGACAATCTGAAATAAAACAAATTTTGTATAGTTTTCTGCGGTTCTGATAAAATATTGAATGCTTTTATAATTTATTATTATTTCGGCTCAGCTTTGGAAATATGAGTATACTAGTTTGAACCCGCAGCTTCGCTCGCGCTTATGTGTACATTCGCACAAAGAGGCCTTAGGTATAAAAGATACTTTTCTATACCTCGGAAACAGTACGTTTTTTCGGGATTAAAGGTACTTTATGTCCTCTTCTGGACCCCTTACTATATGTGTGCAAAATTTCATAACGATCGGTTGAGCAGTTAAGGCGTAAAGGCGTTACAAACAAGCAAATAGTCGGACATTCCTAATAATTACGAGTATATTATAAATAATTTACTACTCAAAACTTGGTAAGCCAAGTAAACTTATGGGCTACAGCTTGTTATAAACGATAGCGCAATATTGTTGGTGCATACCTGAGCTCTGTTCAGTTTGTGGATCACATTCCTGTCTCTACGGAGAGCTGCTGCGATCATCTCCCAGTTATGATCATCGTAGTTGACTCGGTAGTATCCTAGTAAATATAAGTATGATTTAAAATCAATCCTATTAATTATGATTTAAAAGGATTAATGCTTATTTGCTTGCTCCGATTCTGACTTTAAATTATTTATCATCATAGTTAATATGTTATAATAATTTATGTGTAAGTATGTACACTGACAAAATAGTGTAAACCGATGTTTCTTCTTATTATTATTATTTTATCTTTTACAACATAGAAAATATGAAAATTGCGATAATATCAAAATATCCCAAGAAAAATGTATATACCTCAAAAATAACAACAAATCATGTCTAAAGTAATTGATTTTCGTATAAAAAAGAATTAATTAGAAATAAAAATAATTAATTTATAACAAGAACATTAATATTTCGAATAGTATCTTACCGGATTGGGCGATGTTAAAGATGACCCAGTTGTGTCCTGCTTCACCCGGGATGACCCTGGACCTCTCAGTGAGGACGAAGCGAGGCCTCACATTGGTAAAGTCAGGGTTACCACCATGGGTCCATGTTATAGGAATCTGCCATAGCGTGTCTGGTGTAGTTCCGGTTAATTGGAAACGTTCCTGTAAAAAACGTAACAATTAAAACAAAATATGGTATTAAATCAAATTATCCTTATTCCTTTTGAAGCTCATTGTATATTTGTTTATTCATTTTTTTTATTAAAAAGCTATTTATGACGACGTTGAAGAAACTAGTGCATAGAACTGCGTTAGATGCATTTTTAACTTCGTTAGCATGATTCGGAAATGTTAGTTGCACTATTTTTGTTAAGATGTGAGTTTTCATAATGGTTATTAAATAATTTTAAGCTAATTAATACAAACCTGTCTAATAGTAATAGCACCAGTCCCCATATTGACATTAACGTTGAGGACAGGGGCACCAGGATTCTGGACCCAGGTGTCCATGACGCGGCCAATGTCAATCCCGGGGAAGTCACGGGCAAACGTAGGATCTTCAGCCACTGCCCTTCTATATCCGTCGTAAACGTCTTCCGGGTATGCAATGCTATAAGCACTGAAATAATAAAATATTATTTTTAAAAAATCAAAATTAAAAGAGGCCGTAGGTATCAAAGTAAATATGTAGTAGGTATAAAAGTTACTTTTTTATCCCTCGGGAGTAGTACGTTTTTTCGGAATGAAAGGTACTCTACATCCTTTTCTAAACTAGTGTCCAAAATTTCATAACGATCGGTTGAGCAGTTAAGGCGTGAAGGCGTTACAAACAAGTAAACAAACAAAAAACGAATAAACGGACATTCCCGTCTATAATAATTATAGGATTATCACGAAGGCATAATAGACAAGTACTTGGTCTTAGATATTGATGATATTAGTAGGGTGTAGATGACATTGTTTTTAAAGCGCAAAAGAAAACATTTTTCAATTACATTACATTAGAACTAGAAAGTAAAGTAAGGATATCACCACGTCATCATCAATAATTGTAGAATATTGTTCATAACTTACTTATCCTTCAAATAGTATCGTAAACCATTTCTGAAGTTGGTGAAACCAATGAAGTTCTCAATCATCCTCAAGACTGAGGCTCCCTTAGCGTAACTGGTAGGACTGAAGTGAGCTGAGATGGAAGGATTGGTGGACACACCAGTCCAGTTCATCGGTGTGGCGGATGGCGAGGCATCACTGTTTAAACCACTGTGAACGTGTGCGACTACAAACTGTTCGTCCAATTCCAGTGAGGGATCAGCCTAAAATGAAAATAAATATTATTTTATAGCACATTGTGACCTAAACCCTCACTCACACCTC
>DWPV01002937.1:0-16157 GCA_018251915.1 Urbanus proteus proteus
CACGCGGCCACCCAGTCCGCGTATTGCTCTTCCTGTTGGTGATTTTATTTTTAAATATAAAAAAAATTATATAAGCTATTATATAATTTTACCAATTTATGAGGTAGTAAAATCGTGTGAAAAAAAAGGTAGTAAAATTTTGAAGGTGGTCGAATTCTACCTACACCTATTTCTGCCTTATAACGGCAGTGTTAAGTACTGCTGTGTTCTGGCTTGAAGGTTGTGGTTAGAGAGACAGACTTATCCGAGGCGTTCCAGCTCAGTCCTCAGGGGTAGTAACGTATCTGTGGTCAACCTCAGGTAGAATCTTGATCTTATCTAGGGTTGATTACAGATGTCCATGGGCGGCAGTTGCCACTGACCATCAGGTGGATTGCATGCTCGTTTGCTATTTCAATCATATAAAAAAAATCGTTCTTAATTTGACTTGACCAGTATATTGACCTACCGGTCGGACAGGCAACGTGTTCAAAGTTCAATCTCCGGCCAGACAGACATTTGAATGATGAAATAAGATTTCTGTTCTGGGTGTTCGTGTAAGTGTGTGTCACCCACAACACAGAATAAAATCCTACTGTGAGGTTATAAATGTAGTGTTAAAAAAAATAAAGACCAGCGGTGTAGCCATATCTTGTTCTGCCTAATAAACAACAGTGTTAATCTGTCTGAATTTGGTAAGTGAGACATACTTATCAGAGGCGTTCTAGCTTGCTCTTCAGTATTAGCACGAAGGCAGCCAACCTACACTACACTACTCTACTACTGCTACGCGATCCTTCCTGGAACTGACCATAGATATCCATGGGATGATACGATGTATCTAGTGGACTGTATGTTTGATTACCACTTTATTATCATAAAAAAACCTTTTAGTTAAAGTGACATATTTTAAACATACGTTTTCACACTTGAGCCACAGCTCATGCATGGCGTCTTCGGCGGGCACTTCCAACTTGATGCTGTATCTGCCTGAGGCTGGGTGGGCGTCAGGTGTTACCTGAAATAAAAAAAAGGAAATTGATTTAATTCGAAATTATATAAAATAATACTTTTATGCGTGTCAAATTGTTTTTTAATTAGAATTTGGATTTGGACGGCGGTGGTGACTCCCAGATACTTGTCAAGAGATTGTGCCACTAGTTCTATTCTGAATCACGCTATGAAAGTTTTGCAACATCTTGGATATATACAAGCTCCGAATTGAAACGATTGAAATACAGCCACTGGAATTATCACTTAGGCTGGTGGAAGATCTCTCTTTGCTACAGAATAATGCAACAACTTCTAATTGTGCCAAAGAATCTAATTGCTCAATGGCTCGATGAGTCGATGGATGAATAGGCGTATAATATTGATGTATGCATGTAAAGATGTAGAGTAAATAAATATATAACTGTATGAATGGATGTATGTACGTATGTATGCATCACTATGCATATAAGGTTATATGTATATATAGTTGATGACACCCAGCAATGGTTGTATGCCTTCAGGGTGAAACATTTGACTTATACATATGTGTGTATATATGGGTATGTGTGTATGGATGTGTGTATGGATGTATGTATGTATGTATGTATGTATGTGTGTATGTGTTGTGTGTGTGTTACCTCGGCGCCGCGCAGTTCGACGCAGTACGAGGGCGGCTGCGAGGCGGCGGCGTCGCGCGACGGGTGCATGCGCAGCGTGCCGTCGCGACACGACACCCAGCAGCGCTTGTACGCCTTCAGCGTGAAGCGTTTCGGTCTGAAATACGTTAAGAACAGACTCAATAAAAATGTAATAGAAAATCGTTACACCGATGGCTCCCAAGTAAACTGTCGTATGTCTAAATAGTCAACTTTATAAGAGAGAACTTTAAAAATATTTTCAAACTATTAATATATGGTTTCTATCTTTACATATAATAAAAACAAAACAAAAAACCTGATTAAAGGTAAATATTTTATAAAGTTTAATATTGAAGGTGCCCGATATATCTTTAAACTGCTCTCCTGTAATATTGACTTTGTAGACATACGATAGTTTACTTGGGAGCCATCGACATGTACAAATTGTACAAGGCACAGTATATATTTTGCATCACGGGAAAAATAATTAATTTAGCATTTCACCATTAGAATAGAAATAATTGTCCATATTTATCATTGTGTAGGTACGAAAAGTCAATTTTTACAAATATGTCGGCAGTAGTAAAAAACATACATATATGTAATATGAGTAATATTTTATATACTACACAGGATTATGAGGTTCATCTACTACGATGAAAATGTGTATTTGTTATTTATAAATATAAATTAAAAGGAAACAAGAAGTTAAACACAGGATATGATTATTACAAGATACTATCTGGGTTTTTCGTTAGGCAAAAACTTTATCTATACAATTAAAAATACATGTAAAAGGAAAAACCAATATAAATGTTTTATGTCAATCAAATAATAATAGTAGATTCAAATAACTAGCCCTTGCTCACGGCTTCGCACACGTTCAAAACATAATTATAAATGTTCCTCATGAATCACTCTATCTTTTAAAAAATACCGCATCAAAATTGTTGTGTAGCTTTAATTATCTAAGCATACATAGGGACACACAGCAGAAAGCGACTTTGTTTGATGTGTTACATAAAAAGTGGAATGTAAAATTAAAATATGGTATAAATTTTATATGTAATTTGTTTGCTAAAATACAATTTATTCCAGTAATTTGTTTAAAGTATCTTAAACTGCCTAATACAAAACAAATTAATTTACATAACGTTATATTTTTTTAATATTGAACCTTATATCATACTTAAATAAACTAATCTATTCGAAAAATCTACAAGTCATTAACTATAGTCCTATTATTAGCAACATGGCCAGCCAATTGGCCGTGTATTTCGTTTAATTGATCACTTTGTTACAATATGATAATTGCTAGTTACAACCAATTATTCATATGCCCTTGTGTATCATAAATAAACTGAAGTTAAATATGAACGAATGATAACTATGAATAGAAATAAATAGTCTAATCCTGAAAGTACTGTTAACATTACTTTAATTACAGATGAATATGTATAATGAATATATTATAACTATGTATAATATATAATTTGTAGTGTATAATAAATGTATTACCCACCTATTATTTTTTTGACGTTCTAAAAGTGTTCAATATAAATCAATTTGATTTGTATTGAATATACAAAATACTATATATGTACATACATTTTAAATAGATCACATTAATTTAGGATACTTTTTCATTTGTGCGTGCTTACAGGAGTTCATTAGAAAATTAGTATTGACAAAATATATGTTGCAACTGCTTTAGTCATTTAATATTCTTGGGCAGCAAGTATCGTGCATACATTGGTGGTAGTTATTTAATATTTAGAAAGTAAGGTCCAGACTGGATTAATATTTAACCCCTTTTTAACTACTTTAGAGGTATACCGGCAAAATAATCTCTCTTGAAAAGAAATGTCTCTTTATTGTATACTAATGTCAGAAAGACAGCTCTTATGATATACCGATATCATTCCATTTTGAATGGTCACCGTTGTTTATATTCATTTGCAGGGAAGTTGCCAAGTTCAAGAAATGATTCACTTACGCATTAAAAATATATAGATAGCTATTGGATCGCTAAAATTCAATTATTTATTATTATTTAGTAAGCATTTATTGAAAACTCTAAAAATATTTTTGAAAACGTTTATCTTCCGGTCCGGACCTTAGGGGGGGGGGGGGGGGGGGGGCTATTAGGGACCGGACATAGCGGGCGGCTGGGGTTTTTCAATATACCAAGTGTTCAGGGTAAGGGGTAAAGAACACTCCTTACGCGATAGAACAGTAATTGTTTTGACACTTGCTATGTTGCACGCCGCGCGGGTCGGGAGAAATGGAAGAAGAAATTACATATAAATACTTAATAAATAAATGAATTAAATAATTTAGTGATAATGCATATGTACTACGTATAGAACTAATATAATACACAAATATTTAAAATTAAAATATGCAAAATGTAAAAAAAAAAATATATACTACACAGACTACAAAGTTCAAGGTATTCTGATCTTCGTTATGAAACAAAACATTAATTATTATGAGTATACCCTTCGCAACTAACAGACTATAAATAACCAGTAAATTCGAGCATAAATATGATGCTGATCTGGTTAGTTGTCTTGTTGCTTTTACATCATGAAGCAACAGTTTACCCTTCTAACATAACCTCCATCATATCATAGTTTTTTTCTTTGCTAAGACGCTTGAGGTGGTGACCAGCCAGCAAGCACATTTGTGATATCCGGCCTAGTTGGCGGTTCACCCACCATTTGCAGTAGCAGTTTACACTATGCATCAACAGTTCACCCTTCTAACATAACTTCTATCCTAATATTATTTCTTCTTACCTCAGACATTTCAGATAACCAGCCAGCTCGGGTACATGCGTGATGTCCGGCCTGGCTGGTGGTCCGCCCTCCAACTGCAATTGCAGTTCACATAATGCAGCGTCGATTTCATCCTCAGGAGCAGTAGAGTTGCCTGCGCCGTGAGAACCGTCCGCGGCGTCTACGCTACCACCGGCTAACGTTTGGAGCTCGATTTGTAACTGGAAATGAGAATAAGAACGATTCATTTAAAGTCGGTAATAGTACATTACGATACGGGTTGCCTATTACTGTACGGCGTGAAGTTAGCGCCCGAGCGAAGAGAAGGTGCTAAACGCGTGCATAATAGGCACCTTAGGTCACTAGTATCGTATTTTATTTTATAGTGCGCGTGACATAAGTCCGTTCGCACGTGGAAAGGCGAGCGTAAAGTGCAGGCTTAGGTCACAATGTGGTATAAAACATTTTGTGGCTAGAATCCAAAGACACTGTGTTCTGGTTGGAAGCGTGTTGCATTTATCCAAGACAATCCAATTTAGTCCTCTGGGATAGCCAACCATCTGTGACGGACCTCAGGTATGACTAATCTTATCTGGGATTGACCACATCATGGGCTATAGTGGCCACATTTTGAGAGCATTTTGAGAGAGAGAGGGAATTTATTAACTCGTGTAGTAGTACCAGGTATTTACAGAAATATCTGCTAAAAAAAGTTAGGATTGCATTTTTTGGGAGTATCCAGAATTTGTAACTTAGGAATCAATTGATCTTTTTTTAAGAGACACATACATAGACCATAGATCGCAGTACATAGATCTTTATTTTTTTGCCTTTCATTGCCTGGTATTGGTATTTCATTAATTACTACACAGGCCATTAATATTTTTCTATTGCAATACTCCTCAAATTAAATATCTTTTTTAGTCACCTGTAGCGCAGCAAACAGCAGCATCTCCTCCTCGGTGCAGTGCACCTCCTGGTTGAGGATCTGCCAGCGCGCCTGCTGGTACAGCTGGTTTAGACGCGACGCGTCCTGGGCGCGGGGCGTCAGGTCGAAGAACGAGTAGAACTTGAAGCGGAGCTGCAACGTGTCCCACTCTCTGACGTACTGCTCCATGATCGAGAGGGACGAGTCTAGCCACCTGTGGGTGATGTTAGGTAAGGTTATGTTACATTGTAGTTTGTCACAATTTTACAATCTTCAATTCCTCCAAAATCCTCGAACACAAAAATTGAGCGGAGAAGTAACTAGATATTTTTCCTAAAAAGGGCTGGAAAAGATAAGAAACATTTCAAAGATATTTTTCCTATTTTCCAGCTTAGTAGATCTCTTTACTTAGGATTCATGATAATTATTGATTTTATTATTGTACAAAGATTATAATTACAAGACCTATTAGCAATTACACGAGAATTTCCTGATTACTTTAAACACTCCTTTTTTCAACTTTGTGTATTTGTTTTGTATCCTTTATAATTTTTCCAGACATTGAAAAAAGACATTTCAAAAGATTCAGACAATTTAAAAGACACGAGTATATATTAATTTGTTAGTATTGCATGTAAACTCACCCAACATTCATCCTAGCGCGTTCCATCAGCGATTTGGGCGTTAGCAGCGATTCCCTGGACTGGCTGTCTGGTTCCAATGGCGAGTCGGCCAGGGAGAGCTCGGCAAGAGAGTCCAGGGCATCCAGCGAGGCGGCTCTGGGGGGAGTGCCGCAGTACCCACCGTCGCTGGAGCCGTCGCTCTGTGTGCTGTAGATGTGACCGCCGTAGCGACGGAGTGTGCCGTTCTGGAATGTTCTCTTGATTATGAAGTGGATGATACAGATGATTTGTTGCGAAATAAGAAAATAAAGACACATTAATTCCGTTACATATATTGATAAACGACGAACTTAGTTTAATTATTAATAGTATATTCCAATGCTATTAACGTTGCGATATAGGTACGCAACGCATGAATGGATCACCTAGGGCATCAACGTTTGTCGTTAGAAAATGGCTGTTTTCAGCGCGGTTGCATAATGTAACATTAATGACACTTGTTAAACCATTCCAGACCATATTTTAATGTTATTTGTTGCATAAAAGACCTTTCTAAACTACAATATTGAGAAAATATAATGGATCTGTATATGCAGATTGTACAAACAAGCAGAAAGTTAGTTTTCGAGGGTCAGACTTATGCTATTAGCTCAAACAGAGAACACTAAATTACCTGTTGTGAAGCCACAGGCGTGGCTGAAAGTGATCTAGGGGGCGGAGGCGTGGCCGGGCATGGCAAACTTCTGTCCAGGCTGTTTGATGACCCCCTGGTGGCAGCTATGAACGTGTTCGTGTCTGGTGGTTGCGTGGACTTTATCCTCTTCGCCTCTTTCAAATTCTGGTAGTTTTGCTTTAGGTGGGACGGTTCCAGGGGATAGCATAGTGAGAGCTCTTCTGGATGACGTATGCCTGGGGAGATAAAAATGTGTACTTAGAAAAGTTCATGCAATTGAAAGTTCTAATTGAAGTAATATCAAAGATGTCGTGTCTGTATCTACAGTAAGCTATAGAGCATCATGACGGATTCCATGGTCTTGGCCTAGAGGTTTTTCTTACAGACACTAGGTGTCATCTACCATCCGTAGTAGTAATTATCTAACTCTACAAACTTCAACGGCGTATAGAAAAGTTTGCCCACACACCCATCAAACGAGCAACATAAAGGAGAGAAACTTTAATACATATGCGTAACTCCCAACATTAAAATTTACTGACAATGAAATTGAACATTCTAACGCTTTACATAAATGTTTAAAGTAACTTCAACGTGGTACGATCCATAAACTTAGTCGCAAAAGAGGTAAAAGCATTTGTTACTAGTACATTCATCATGGACATAACACTGGAGAAGTTAACATAAAAAAGATTAGGTACTATAGATGGTTTACGTTCAAGATGAATTTTATTCATACATACACCAAATATCAAATTATAACGAAAAAATCAGAAGGTATTGCATTTATCGGAAACAGAAGCATCAAACCTATTCAATCTTTTTCTGTTTCATTATTCATTACTGTTTTTTTACAATGTGAAAGATCCACATCGTTGTCCAAGAAATGACGCTCAACAATGACAGAAAATAAAATTTCAATTCCAATGTTAAAAGTGTGAAAAAAAGTAATGAAAACTTACCTAGACTTTTACATAGATGAACCACAGCGCTGAATGTGTCGATAGAGAAGTCAATCTTGCAGTCAATATATCTGAGGTCGGGCAGCTGGATCCGAAGAGGCTTGTGCATTGGTGTGAAATGGAGGGCGGCATCTGCGTGGACGCCATACTGGTCCAGGGTATGCTTGGGTCTGGAGAGCCATTTGTTGCGTGTAGGCCACCAGAGCGCATGGTCTGACCAATCTTTCTTGAATTCTGTGAAACAAAAAAAAATGAAATAAAGTATAGAAAAAGCTACGATATGATGATATGATCTCCAGGAACAAGATGTAATTGTAAGCTCCAATTTAAATAACTTGTCATCTTTTTGCAATAATAAAATTCTTAGCAGAAAAACAGCCTTTGATTAACTTAATGTTTATTAAATTGGCACAGATTCATAAAGAGTTCTTGTCATGATAATTAAAATCGAATTACATATAAACGCATGTCGTTTCGTTATAACATTTGAGAGCAAAAAATGTTAATAAAATAACGAGTTAATATTTCGCGTGCTCACAACATGGACTTTGCTCCGATCAAGAGTCATGAGACAAGTGGAACAAAAAATCTTATCATCCGGTCTGAGCAACGTTACGGGTTGTCGACGCCACGAGAAAAAAGTCTAGAAAGCGATCAGTAGCCCTGTGACGTCATCGGGCAGTGCACATGACTTGGCGTATTAGATGAGCCTTCAAGTTTGTAAAATTTTAAAGGACTAAAAGGGAAGTTGGTAGCTCAACTTATAGTGGACGTCTTCCGTCGTGAGCGTTCACTTTGCTTCCGTCGACGTATGAGTCACTGAATCTGGTTTAGGGGTATCGTCAGACGTACAAATTATAAAACAAGTAATACAGTTAAACGATGATTCATATTAGTAAAATATATTTCGTCTAATCAATTCATTGGTTAGAAAAATGGGAATGTATCCGTCAAGAATGATTCAAGATTTGGAAAATACGACATTTATGACTATTATGTTAAAGAATTCTATAAAGATGAAGCAACAAACGAACATAAACTAAATGTATGTCCGGGAATAAACGATAAATTGAATGAACATTCAAATATTGTGACAGGCTTTCACAATAATAAAAACACGAGTTTGTAAACGGCCACCAACGAATGGGTGAACTTTAAGTCATCACCCACTAACTCCGATAGATGCTATATTGGTTTTTAATGGCAACCTTTTACAATCAGTCGTAAAATGTTCATGGGAAGAACGTAAGCTTTCAAACTAAAATTACTTTATGTTCTAGCGATATTGAAATCTTGCCACGTTCCACTATCTGACGATTTTTTCTCTTTTCGATTACACTGTTACAATAACAGTTGTTAGTGTTGTTACGTAAAATAATTACAAGGATTATGCGATCAAAAAAACCTCTGAAAAAATCCATTACAATCTAATCATATTTTAAAGAATCTAACGATTTTACTTCTTATTTGTCGATTACATTTTATAGTTGTCACGCTACAGTATTTCAACAACTATCCGTTCGAGGTATACCCTTGAAATAATGCTACTGGAATCGAAAAATATTTAAAATATTTATATTAAGCTAAAAATATTATGAAGGAGTAAACATGCTAGAACTGGCTAAGATAAACAAACATGTAAATCATGATTCTGTTGCCAGACATATGAAAACATCGGCGTCAACGAGGCAACGAAGCTGTATACCGTAACCAACCATATGAATGAGTCATACGAGCGTACTCGCATTTGTTGAATATTTTTAAGGTCACCGCTGTCGCGAAGGGCATTGCTTGCAAACATCTCAGATGATTTCATTCGAAACTTGCTGATATTGAAGTGAATTAAACATCATTTACTGCAATCTCACAACGCTCCTTATTTGAAGATCGTTGCGATAACTCAATTCAAAGTGGAGATAAAGTGTTATAGTATTAAATAAATGAAGATACATATTACGGAGTTTCAAACGGTACTGTAGTAATTCAAGGTTATTTGTTATACAACGATGTACGGTTTGATGGATGCTAAAATCAGTTTAATTTACAACACTGTCAACAATTTAGATTGCAAAGATAGTTCTTTAATCTACGTATCAGTTTAATTTATTATTCATCATTACAACCTTCTTTACGTAAATGGCCAGTTGAGTGCTAGCGCCTTCGAGTCCATATTTGTACCTTCTACAATTCCTTACTTTTTATCTATCTGTATCTTTTAAAGTAAATCAACTTAATAAGTAATAAGTTCAGGTATCGAGATATACATTACATTAAGGATATTTCCTTTAGTCTTACCGGTAGCCCTTCTATTTTATTCTCGAATCATTAATTTCAGATGTGATGAAGCGTCATAAATCATAATTTATCATCGACTTCTATTTCTGCCACTCCCATCTTAAACAATATAACAACGATTTTATGGTTGAAGTGACAATAGATATAAACGTCGTTCTCAGTCGCATCCATATTTGTCTCGAGATCTATCTCGTGGCAATGCTCTGTTTGTGTGCTTCTTGTTAGTTTACTGTTCACGTGACTACTTCTTGTGTAGTTGGAATTTTGCTCTTATATTTTAGTCAGTATTATAATAACCTATTATACCTCTCTAAAATATATTGCATTTATGAACCATACTTCAAAGTTATAAATTTTTAGGTATCAGTTTACAACGTATTATAATAACGGTCGTTGCAATAGCATAGATCAAAGTCAAAGTGTCAATTTTGTCTTTTTACATTTTAAATGAAACATAATCAATCAATCAAAGCTGCAAATCAACAACAGAGCAATCCAATCAACAACAGATTTGTCGATTGCAATCGTTCCAAACCTAGAGTTAGTGAATCGTAAAATTGTGTCATTTCATCTACAAGACTTTGTATACCGTTATAAATAGTAATTTTTTATTTCTCTATTGCATAGAATAATCCACCATATTTACTGAAGATAACACAGCTGAGACGACGATTGCCCTATTTAATAAAACTGTTTAAATAATTTGCATATCAACTGCAAACATTGGATTAGAGATAGGAGCAAATTATACGATAACAACGTTCGAAGATACAAGGTTGGATTGTATCTAGAGGACTAAGATAACTGAATGACCGCCAACAATTTTAATGAAGGCTTACATAATAAGACTTATTGATTAATTATTCAAATCGCCATTCGCTGCCATAAACGGTGGTATACTCAATGACAAGGCGCCAACACATGTCTTAATGTGTGCTGTGT
Organism: Urbanus proteus proteus; assembly: GCA_018251915.1. Classification (NCBI taxonomy): domain Eukaryota; kingdom Metazoa; phylum Arthropoda; class Insecta; order Lepidoptera; family Hesperiidae; genus Urbanus; species Urbanus proteus. Next base: position 10,814 of record DWPV01002937.1, read on the forward strand.
ACATGTTCGGATTAATTTACGAGTACCTGCCTCGGTAGTCACATGTATACACATGTATATGTAGTCTTTTGTATGAATTAAATTGTTATGAGTGACTGTCATTTTAAAGTACCTGTCAATTCCAATATAAGCAGTCACTTCGAAAGTTTATTCATACTCTTATCATGGTAATAATGTTTAAAAAGTTTTAACAATTTTAAAAGGGTACAATCTCATAGAGATTTCTTTCATAGAATAAATGATATTGCAAATATATTCTTATAGGAAGTGTGTAAATGTTAAATAAAAAACATATGCTGATTTTAATGCCGGAATTATTTGGGTTTATTGTCGAGTAATCTATGTACTCTTAGGGGACCCAACAAAGCGGAGCGTTGGTATTAATATAATTGACAACTGAGAGAATAAACAGTGAATTAAATATATCTATAAGTATATCTTATTGTTTTGAATTGTAATTGCTTTGAAACAACGATTATATTATCATTAATGGAATTTTAATAGTTGTAACAACGTCGTTGAAAACAGGTAAGAGTGCAATTACAAACGAATCAAGTCACTGATAAATGATACTTATAAAAACAGTTTATTCGTGTTAAAACTAATTGCTTGTTTCACGGTTTTGTCGGCAGTGATTTAAAGCAAGATTGATTTAGCTTAGTCTATGTCTAGATTTCCACATCCGCATAAACAATAATTTTGATTGAGTAAGTCGTTTGCAAAATTTTAACTTTTTTTACCTGTTTTTGTATCGCTGTAATAAGCGTGCAAGATTAAGAAATGAGACTAATTTCAAATTTAAAAATTACCATCAAACATTTAGTTTTATTTCTTTGTATATATTGTTACATCTTATTGTTAAGTTCTCAGTTTTATCTTCAGTAATGTGGAACAAGATAGTTTATTTATGACATGGCGCGACAGTTACTGCGCCGGCGTCGCGACGATAGACTGCTGTTGTGACGTCTAAATATAACTACATTGTAAATAATGTATTGTCGGAACAAATATTAATTAAAATGTTAACATACTGATAAGGTTCAATTATTTACAATATTAATGACGCAATTTAAGGATTAGATTTAATTATTGAACAAGAATTCGAAACAGGCCACGAACCAACTTTTTAAAGATTAAATTATTAAACGAGCATGTAGTCTGATGGTATATAGCCTAAATTCTATGAGTAATAGGGGTTCTATACGATCACAGATGCGTAGACTATCGCTTTAGATGTAATTCCACCGAAATAAAGATTTCAGTATAAATATTGCCGGTGACTTTTGGAAATAAGTACACTTCAGCCTCTTATGCATCCGTTTTAAACATGTCAATTTTCAACATAATTTTGTTAAACAACAACCCTTTTGTTTGTGCCTGCATCATAATTAATTTGAATTAACGTCAAGGAGTAATTGTATAAACTGTCCGTGGATTTGTACGAAAACAAACAGATATTAATACCATCTGACCTATTTTACTGCTACACCATGCTGCCGGAAGTGTACGTACTACATCGAACTGTGCCACCACTATTAGTTGCAATGACACAGATTGCACTTTGCCTTTCAAATATCTACTGTATATTAACAAACAAGCCACAAGTTAGAAATCTGTCAGCTGTAGACAACTCAGAATAGACTGTAAATAAATGTCGTAAACATCATAGTCGCTTGCATAACATCATGCAGATACCGGCTCACACTTTACTGTGTGCATGGTAAATATAAAACAAGCAAAGTAATTAAACCAAACCGCTATCTGGACTTATTGTAAATAAATGTCCATGAAGATACTCGTAAAACAAACAGAGACAAAACAGGCTAACCTCATGTGGTTGTTTACATTCAACGGATTTAATTTGCGGAAGTCAATTTAAAATTATGTCAAGATTGCCGCGACGTTAGGAAATATTATCTTACCTTTCTAACGATGTTACAATCAATAGTAACCTTATAAATAGTTGCAGCTATAGAGGCGCTCCCTATGGCACTCCCGTCAATCGGAACATTTAAATGTGTGTTCAAACGTACTACAGTTCGAAGATAGTGATCATACGCGTATCTCATGTTTAAGCAAATGTTTCCGTTGTTGAAAACATGAGTAGGCTTAGTAGAGTCACTGTTCCATAAAGGGTTTGGCGTCGAACGCTTTCGCAAAGTCATAGATCTAAGAGTTAAGAGCCCAAGTATCTGTTTGTTTACTATGAACCGCTACTCCTGGATAATGGATGAAGTGCATACGCTTACGGTTGTTCAATGCATATTAATAGCAACTTCTCCGTTTCGACGTAAACGTGGGTTGACTGACGGCAGGTTACTTTAATATTTAAGTAGTTGCTGAATTTTAAGTAACTGTTATCTTGCATCTCAAAACACGTTACGCTTATCATAGATCTCAAGCCTCGATAGAGTTAAATGTATGTACGGATATTTTTTTGTAATGAAGTATTCACTTTATAATTAATTCAATTAACTTGAGTTTTAGGATTTTTTAGTGTCGTTAATTTTATCTTGCATAATTAAAATGTCAATTTAAATGCAATTAACAATTTATTTACGGCACTATGAGAATGAATCCGAAATAAAGACAAATCTTTGTAAAAACCATTTATGATTAAGTTAATTTGATGTCTGCCATCTACATCGGAGTTATCTGTTTTTGGCGCTTACTTGACGACCTTTTCAGGTTTTTATACCCTTGAACGTTGCATTACGATTTACTGACCTCTGCACTGACCTTTAACTTGTTATTATAATAAGTGATCTTTTTTTACAAAAGTTTATTTTTTTCATGCTACTTAACACAATTAAGAGTCAATGAAGTTCATGTGAAATATGCCGTATATTTGAACCTTATGAATATCTTATAGAGGGTTAAACACTTCGCGGTCCGAATTCGGAGACCACGGATTTTTGGTTTACAACAGCAGCGTTAAGCGTTTCTGTGCTCTCGTTTAAAGAGTATGATAAGGTAAAGACTCTTAAAGAATGTTACGACTTAGTCGCCATAGTTGCTTCACGGTTCATTTACTATCAGATGAACATGCGCGCTTACATACTAGCTAATCCTATATTAAAATATAGTTTTAGTCGTGACAACATTATTACAATATCGATGCCCGTAACAGTAAAAAATGTTGGTGGAATTCGCATCAGTCCTTATAAGATCTGTATTGGTGACACAAGCGATGCGGATTGTCGGGTGTTGAGAGTGGGCGTCCGCCCACAGCTTCCGCGACGAGGCGGCCACCTGATAGTGGTATAGGGCAGCGTGTCCCAAACTTTACTATGCCGTGACCTGGTAATATTTCTCTTACTCCATTGTGACTCACCGACGCTTACTAGTGCATATAGAGAAAGATACATATTTAATGTTCACGAAGCATAACTGTATTAAAGAAAAACGGTCAATTGTATGTTACATACGTACGCAAAGGGTTTAAATCTATACAAATAAATAAAATTGAAGTGTCTGTTTGTGATTTCAAAATAACATTTTTTTACTCAATGCATATGAAAGTATATACGATACCTATAACAAAAACGCAATTTTTTTTGTCTGTCAGTCTGTTTGATTGAGGTAATCTTCTAAACGGTTGGACCGATTTTGACGGGACTTTTACTGGAAGATAGCTGAAGGTTTAATTATCTTTTTACTTTTTTTTTGGAGAAAAGCATTAGCGCGCGCGCCACGCTCATGCGGCCGCCGTTTCGAGAGAGCGGGGTGTTACCTATGTTTAGATATGTATTTCTCTTTACTTTTTTAACGCGGGTGAAACCATGAGATCAGCTAGTTTCAAAATAAAGTCGGTGTTTCACCCGAATTTCATGTTTTCGCTTTAGGTGTTTGAGCTCAACGATGATATCAGAAGTGATTTCATTTCATTAGTTGTCACAATATTTTCCTTCACATACTTTTGGATACAGAGTACACATCATACCTACTCTTTAAGGAATGATGCGCCAATTCCAAATTCCCTCCAATTACTCACGTAATCTAAAGGTGTAGCCGTTAGCCACTTTGATACCAAAAGGGCTGATCTAGAAAAAATTAATCTACGTCACACGTGACTATATGTATTGGATGCAATTAGCTTACGGCTAAAGTTATATCGCCAAGTAAGTGTAAGATCCGCTAGCGCTTCCAGTAAACTCGATAATAAAGTGTACAAGGATGTAAAGAGACTGGATGTGTCAAGAATGGATGCTAAGAATGACATGCTAGTTACCAAAGGATTAATTATAACGCTCGACAATTATAAACATTTCTATAGTCATAATACTAGGATGTGTGGTAGGTGCCATGGACACAAACAAACAGAACCCAGAACGGAAATCTAAATTCATCATTCAGAAGTCTGGCCGAGGATCGAACCCGGAATGCATTGCGTCAGTCAGTCAGACAAGAATGACGACCACTCTGCCACGCAGGTCATCAAAGTTCTTTCCACATCAGTTGATAAATCGTGGTGTCCCAGTCTTTTTTGCGCCAATGCACATATTTTCCCTTGGCATATAGGTAAAATAACATTTCTTCTACTTATTGAAAATTTTGAAAATTCATGCTGGAACTTGCACGTTTGCAAAAACTTTCTTGGAAATTGATGGTCTGAAGGTCATCTTGTACCCCAAAAGCGTCTAATTGGTAAAAAATAGTCTTTGATATCACGTCTAGATTTTCCCTATGCATGTTAGATATTATTTCACATGTTAATAACATACATTTTCACGCAGTGCACGTTTTGCCGTCGACACCGTTTATTACCATTAAATGCATATTAAATGGTATTAAACAATTGGGTTCCTCTACCATTATTAAACACGTTTCTATCCCTATGAATATTTCTGAAATTTAATCATGAAATAGTGGGAAAAGAGTCAGCGGTAAAAATATAGTTTCACCAAAATCAAAGATTTAAAGGTGAGAAGAAGACTTTAGATCCCTTGGTTTGACTCTTAATTATGACTTCAATTTTTATCTGGTATTGATTACAAATGTCCATGAGCGACAGTGGCTTAACATCATGTTTTTTATATTACAGAAGTTACAAAGGTGCATGGAGCCCACCTGATAGTAAATGGATCATTGCTGTACATGGACATCTATATTCAACCCCAGATAAGGTCACAGTTGTACTTGAGGTCGACCACAGTTGCGTTGCTACCCCTGAGGACCAAAAAAGCCACGAATTAATATGTCTCCCTAACCACACCTTATCATACAGACTGCATGCTCGCTGGCTTACTAACAAAGTGTAATGAACGAATGATTGATAACTGCTAAAAATAACAGTATATCGGAATAGATCTATTGAATATAAACACTTTATTCAGTCATCAAT
>DWPV01002938.1:0-16157 GCA_018251915.1 Urbanus proteus proteus
CCCTGAAATTAGATTGCAGCAGCGTTTAACACCGCTGTTTTATAGTTATTAAAGGACACGACAACTATAGCAAACGAGAATGAAATGAAATGTTATCAGCGACCACTTACCATCTCATTTTAAAGTGGTCACTGATAACTATAGACGTCTGTTATCAAACATTGTACATCGTATATCTAATTTTATCTGATCACAGATGCGTTGTTCATTCATTGTTTGTCGATCCACATAATTATTTAAGTCCAATAAAAATTAAATTAATAATTTGAAAAAAACCCAAACCAATATGTGTGTAAAACAAAATATATATACGTTTTTGACAATTAAATTTTACAACAATAATAATATTTTGATCTAAGCGTCATCGTCTAGGCTAGGTTAGGCTAGGCAAATCGGTTCATTCGTTTTGGTTCTACAGCTCCACAGACAGATACACACGTCAAACTTATAACATCCCTCTTTTTGCATAACAAGTTAAAAAGTATTTGAAAATGTAAGGAAAAAGTCAAAAGTCGTCAGTATGTGTACAGGGTCCATTACGATCACCCCGTAAAGTGTTCGAGTAAACATGGCGATTGTACACAGACCACTCCTTGACGCAAACTGACTTTGTGACGTCACTGGGTGGAGGAAAATTTTCAAGTAATTTCCCTTTATGTAAGGAAGTCTTTCTGTACGTTTGAGTGAATACCTTTCTGTGTATTTCAACTAAGGAGAATCGAGTCTTTTTTTTCCCACTGCTGGGTACGCGAATCCTCTTAAACTGAAAAACTAGCTGATACCCGCGGTTTCACCCGCGTTTAAAAAGTAAAAAAGAACACATATTTGAACCATCCATCCCGCTGACCCTCCATGGCGCGCGCATGCGCGTGTAGCGCGCGCTAATGGTTTTTTCTAAAAGTAAAGAAGCCTATGCTACGCCTTAGACCTTCAGCTATCTCCCAATAAAAGTCCTGTCAAAATTGGTCCAGCCGTTTAGAAGATTAGTTCAACCAAACAGACAGACAAAAAAATGTTTCATTGCATTTTCGTTATGGGTATCGTGTATACTTTCATATGCATTGAGTAAAAAAATGATATTTTGAAATCATAAACAGACACATTAATTTTATTTATTTGTACCTATAGATAAAGATGCTGAGAAATACCCACACCCGCGTGGCGGAGCGGTTACCATACAGACCTGACACGCAATGGGTCCAGGGTTCGATTCCTGGCTAGACAGACATCTGAATGATGAACCCTGACATGACTGACTGACTGTTCTGACTGACTGATCTGTTCTGGGTCTGGGTATTTATGTATTTGTGTATGTTTGTGTCCATGGCACCCACGACACAGGACAAAATCCTTCTATGAGACTATGAGTGTAGAAAGCGCATTAAAAAAACTATAAATACAGAAACGAAAACGTTTCAATTTCTCACCCGAAGATCCCTGAAAATAAAAAAAACAACAGATATCCGAAGTCCTCTTCACTCTATTATCCCCTCGAAAACTAAAACCACGTGAAAACATCACTCAAAACGGTTCAGAGACACACGGATGCAAAGTGCACTCACCGGATTCAAACCCAACGACTGTGGATGAGCTCTTTATACGAGAGCACTCACAGATAGTTACAGAAGCGCCCTTCGCGCGACGACTTGTCGTGTCTGATGTTGTAAATTAGGTAAATGACGGTTTGAGTTAGAAGCATTTTGTGGGCGTATTTTTGCATATTTGGGGGAAAGGGAAAAAGAATTAGTGTGAAGACATATGTTTTGCATAACTAGTTTTGTTTTAAATAATAATAATATAATTTAGTTTTTAAGTAACAAGTAGCTGATCCCCGCGGTTTTACCCGCGTTTAAAAAGTAAAAAAAAATACATATTTACACAAAAATGGCAACCCACTCTCCCGCGATAGCGCGCACATGCGTGTAGAGCGCACGCTTATGGATTTTTTCAAAAATTAATTAAGCCTATGTTACGCCTTAGACCTTCAGCTATCTTCCAGTGAAAGTCCCATCAAAATCGGTCCAGGCGTTTAGAAGATTACCTCAGCCAAACAGTGAGACTGATAGGCAGGCAGATAGACCAACAAACAGACAATTTTTTAAATTGCATTTTCGTTATAGGTATCGTGTATGCAATCATATGCATTGAGTAAAAAAAACGTAATTTTGAAATCACAGACACTTCAATTTTATTTATTTGTATTGATATGCTTATGTTATCCGAAAATTCCAACTAGTTAACATAATACCTATTGCAATAAAAAACATAAAACAACGATTTTAATTTAAACTGTATAAACTTAAAGTTTAAAATGGCTGTCCTGAAATATTACCATTTTCGACTTGTCAACTTATTCACGCCTGGTACGGAATTACTGATTGCATTCCCAATTATGCACCGGCTTTTTATTGGTAACACGTGCAGTCGTGAGATAAGAATTATTGTTCCTTATTTAATGTAATTAAATAAGTAGGTACATCATGTACATAAACATAAATTTATAACTAATTTTATTTACCTATATTACTTGCTCGTTATGTAAGTACGACCATTACTAAAAAGTGATTGAAGTGAAGGTATTTTTTGGCAATATTTGAAAATTTATGGTCACACTCACCCAATTATGTTACGGCAGTAGATTTCAAAACCGACGTGTTTCTTGCGACTAATATTTTTAATGGGTGAATAAATTATGAAGATTTTCCTGTTATAAGTATATTATAAATGAAGTCGATAATCTTCAATTCTTTAATATGTATTGATTTGTTGCCTACATAGTATGAAACTATAATATTACAGCTGTTTGGCTCATGCCAACATTCGACGCGTACGGTACTTGGCCAGCATCTGGTGAGATCGACTTAGTGGAATCTCGAGGCAATCGTCACTTGTATTTGGATGGAGTCCACATCGGAACCCAGGAAGCTGGGTCCAAGTTACATTATGGACCCTACCCCGAACTAAATGGATGGGATAAGACTCATTGGATCAGAAGAAACACCAATGGTTATGACCGCGCTTTCCATCGATACGAAATGGAATGGACCCCTGGTAAATTTGCAATTTTATCAAAAAAATGAGCTTATTCTAACACTTAGAATATTCACTGAAGCAAATAAATCACATTATGTTGCAGATTACATGAAGTTCATCTTAGATGACGAAGAATTAGGAACTGTTACGCCAGACGAAGGCGGTTTTTGGAAACTCGGGGAATTTGGAAAAACACCTAACGTAGAAAATCCATGGAGATATGCATCAAAAATGGCACCATTTGATCAAAAGGTGACAAAAATAATAACAATAATAACACTTATTGAGATCGTTAATCGTCGTTATAGAATATATGACGACAATTCACTATTCAATTACTCATAGATACTTACAAACTTACTTTACCTAAGAAAGTCAGAAAAACAATAATAAGAATTTATACTTCAAGTTTACAAGTCACGATTATATAATATTTTATATATGTTTCCTGGGTTTCAGTTCTATATTCTTCTAAACTTGGCTGTTGGTGGAATCAACGGGTACTTCCCAGACCGTGTGACCAACCCCGATCCCAAGCCTTGGTTCAACTACTCACCTGCGGTTTGTACATTTTCCTTAAGTTTTTTACACAAAACAGGTAAACCATCGTTAGTCATTTCCTTAGTATTAGTATTATTGTTATTATACTTCTGAATGTTCATAATATATGTTGTATGTGAGACGTGAGACTTATAACGTTGTGATAAAAACAGTTTTGTTTTACATTAGCCTTATAATAAGGCAGAAGGGGACCTGACGAAAAATAGTCATCGTCGCATATGGACATTTGCAACACCAGACGAGTCGGCAATACATCCCCGGCTTTGAAAAAAAGCTCTTTTTACAACATTTTTGTCACAGCTCTCCACCTAAGGAGTACACCTTAAAGGTTATCACAACCCTATACAAGAAAACATTTGTATACTTTGAAAATTATTACCTACTTACTACCAAATTATCAACACCTGTGTACACGGTTACTGACTCTGTAATTTGTTCACAGGCTGCCACAGATTTCTGGAAACAAAAGTCTCGCTGGCTTCCAACATGGAACTTAGACGTGAACGACGGGCAAGACGCTTCTTTACAAGTAGACTATGTCCGCGTATGGGCTCTGTAAATCAATATGTAAAAAGTAACACATAATCATATTTTTACAAGGTTTTAAATAAAAAGTATAAATTTTAACGGTTTCTTTTAATTTTTTGATGACACTAATATTGTATTACCAAATAAGATAAGCAAGATATAAAATGTACCGGCTGAGCCTATAAAACATTTTTTAAAACCGGAATGTTGCAATCGGTATTGACACAATAATAAATTTATAATTTCAAAGTTCAATTATTACATACATGGTCATTATGAACTTGCAGAATAGACTTAACGGATCTAATAGCATAAGGAAAAATATACGGAAAATACAATTTACAATAATAGGTTACTGTATCAATCGTTTCATTATATAATTTTATCTCGTGTTATTGTAACCTAGCAACTCGCTGGCAATCTTATTATTTTATTACACCTACCTTAATTTCTACTTTTTCCACGCGTTAATAAAATATACATATGCATAAATTGGCGTGCAAAAATGTATTTTTTAGTTTATATAGACTTCTTTCGAATCGATCCATATTAAGGAAACAAAATACATAAAGGCTGATTTTATATATATGTAAAAATAGAAAACAATCCGTAAATCAATCCATATGGTAGAACCTTGGGCTGAGATACTGTGCGGGCTTATTGCTCGACAACGGCGTAGAGGCCGACATCATGTACGGCGGGATACGGCGCTTGTCCGAGAACGGGCTTGCACGAGAATAGTACCTCCGTTCTATTACCTGGAAATTTACATTAACAGATCTTTAAATAGATTTTATAATCAATTTTAAGTTCGGTGGTGGTGTAGCTCGGCGACGAAGTTAATTTGCCGCTTTGTGAATAGATCGGCCAAATAATTTATTAATTTGGTAAATTTACCGCTTCCTAGTGGGTCCAGAATGAAAGCACGCTTCGCCTCTGCAATTCAGTTATCACTGACAAACTTTAATCTCAACACAAAATTTATTATGTATTTAGCTAAAAAAGTGAAAAAGTACGAAAAGATGAACAAACATACCTTATCAAAGAATCTAGTTAGCTTGACGGAGTTACTTGTGCCTGGTGCCAGAGATCTGAAATATGAATGTACTTAATACAATTGTTCTAAAATCTAATTCTTTAGAATCTACTGCATGTGATTAAGTTATTACCTAGCCTGGAAGCAATTGACAAATATTTCATCAGCTCCACACTGCTCCGCTATACTGCTGGCGAGACGTCTGTACTGATTCTTCTTTTGATTTTCCTCCGCTAAATCAAATTTGGTCCCAATCACAAGTATAGGAATCTAAAAAATAAACTTCAATATTGCTTTATGATATAAACAGTCGAATAAGTCAAAAAAATACTCCTAAATCACGAATCTTCCATTAGCGCGCAAAATATCGATATGTTAAATTTTAACAGATAATTTGAGGTCATATTGATCGTGACGAGACTAGACGAGAACAAATGTTTAACAAATATCTTCTCAATACATATCAGATACCTAGTAATAATATAGGTATACTTTATAGAAAACTGCCAATCAACAACGAATCAATCTAGTCGAACAACTATAATATTATACACGACTCTATTGGTATGCAACTATATGCATAATAAAAATAATATCACCGAGAGTTCGCGGGCTTTTTGTATAAAGCGACATTTTTGGAACTTTACAAGAGAGAGTTTAAAAATTTAGATTTTCGAAAAAAAATCTTATCAAGAAACTTTTAAAATTTTTAACGAAAAAGTGGCATAAGTTTATAGCGGTTATTACAGGAAATAAATGTAGCTTGATACAAAATGGCCTCACATGAGTCTTGTTTAGAAACAAGCTAATTGATTTAAGAGCCATGACCTGTAAATTATAGATTAAGGAAAAAGGATTTAAGCAACATTTGTGTTTTGTTAGTGTAAGGGCAAAATGTATTAACTACCATATCAATAAAGAAATCAAATCAGGCTATTCAGTTTATGTAGTTTTTTTCCACTTAAAGTAAGTAGTTTGACGTTACAGTAAAAGTACAATAAAGTTTCTCATTAAAACAACATCACTTTGCTAAATTTTGAAACCTACAAATAGCGAAAACATTAAATCAAATTTTATAGGATTGCTTGAAAATCGAAATGTTTAAGCGCCTGAGCGTGTTACGATCAGATGCAGGATAAGTGGTTTTAGTGACGGTCAGTATCTATTCTAGAAGCAGGCGAAATGTATTAACCGACGCTAAGTGTAGATTTCAGATGCAAGCAAAACAGCTTAAACAAAAATCATAAAATATTTTTTCTGTATAAAGTCTTTACAAAATCTATGTCGGATCAATATCGTTTAAGTCTAAGTGGCCCTAAATTTAATGTTGTTTCAAAAGCCAAAAAAGTACTCCAATTGCCATGAACTTAAAAGACGCAGAAAAATCAGCTGATTCCGAATATATATAATTATATGTTTATAACTCAATATCGGCTAAAATGTGGCTTAATACAAATAGCCCGCGAACCCTCGTTATGTTTCATACATACTTGTGTGGATCCTAAGAACTGTTCGGGGTCAACATCGACTGGTTGGAATGTAGGATTCGTCGTATCTTGATTTAAAATTTCAGAGAGCCATTTTTGTAAATTTATTTGACTCTTCCTGTTTGTTAAATCGTGCACCAATATTATGCCTGGAATGTATTTAAAAACACGTTGAAAGAGCGAAAACCGATTACAAATTAATTCTAAGTCAAATCGAAAAAAAACGGGTTAGTGGTAATTACGAACCATGGACAGGACATCCCTAGATAGGATTGGAGTTCTTCCTAAGGTAGAATGAAGCTTAGAGAAACAGATGAATTACTACCCCTGCGGTTTTGCAATACCTTTATTAGTAGTTATTTAGTATTATTATAATAATACCTTCCTGAACACATCCTTTACACAGAGCTTAATACTGAAGACTACAGAAATATGTGTGGCGGTGTACCGCCGGAATCCAACCACGAATAATTCTAGTAGGATATAAAAGTGTAAAATATTCTTATTAGATTATTTAATATAGGTTCGTATTTGAAATCCTATTGGATTATTTTACATAGAAAACTTCTCTTTGGTTTATATATACCTACCATGTGTTGGTTGATAGAAAACGTTTCTTGTATTTCTATGGTTATTTGATCCTCCAACGTCCCAGAGTTCCACGAAGAATGTATTTTGGGCCTGAGTTCCTTCCTTGAATCTGTGAAGTTTGACTTCTACAGAGCATCCGACAGTCCATCCCGGCGAAAGCAATGGTTTATTGTGTGCTATGAGGTAAGTCAGTGAGGTTTTACCTACACCTAAAATAAATCACATTACAATGGACGAATTTAAAATACAAAATATTTTGAGAAACAAGACAAAAAAATTATGTAAAAATAATTTAAAATTTACTGAAATAATACCCTAAATGATACAATAGTAATAATAGAAAATACATTAGGTAGGTTCATCATTTAAATGCTATAATAAGTAATAACAATAAAACATTTAAAAAATCGGTTTGTTTAATACGCAATTAACTGCGTATCTGCGTAATAACAAATTTCCCGCCATAACGGACATTAATTTTTCATGTTGCCTAAACTGACGTCATGGCTACAAACATGTTGGCATATGATTAATTTGGTTCCGAAGTTTAATGTAAATTCTGTGTTACTAATGGAAGATAAAGTATTTAAAGTATAAAAAAAGGAAATTGGACTTTTATCTCACCGGAATCCCCAAGCACAACGACTTTAACTTTCTCAATTGCAGCCATTCACAGGTAATTATTTACGATATTTATTTCTGTTTGTCTCTATCTCAGAATATTTTGACATTTCAATTTTGCCTGTCTTGGTTAGAATCAGGTTAGGCAACCAACAAAAGAATAAAATGTTGCCATTTTGTAAGAAGCAAAATGTTTTTATTGTTCTTTTTTTTCAATTTGTCCACTGCATCAAATAATAATGATCGATTAAATGACGAATCATTCGATGTTTGTTTGCGTTAAATTGAATTGGACTCAGCACTTCTGAAAACTATTAAAATCGATCTGACTTTCATCGGATCGGACATAGTACATAAAATTATTCACTATACCAGAGTAAAGACAAACTAGCTCTTTCAAATTTGTCAGAATCTGAGTGTTTCACTTCATGCAAGTAAAATTTGCTAAAATCAATAATAAATAATGCGTCCGCCATTGTGTACTCAAATATCAAGTATTAGCGTATTGTATATAGACTTATAATAAAATGCAACGACATAATACTGTGTACATCGAATTACATATTCTTTTATAAACAATGAACGTGTTCGACATAGTAATTGTAGTGCTTCTTGTCATAAAATCCGTGCATATGTACTGTGCTCCATACAATGGACAAATTTGCAAGAAATATTCAACAGGATTTGTGTGGTACAATCACACTGGTGGATTCGAAAATGAAAAGATTACTGCTGGATTGTGGATAGAAATGATATCAACATTGAAGGAGCCTTGTCGGAGTAAAGCCGAAAAGTTGCTTTGTGCCTATGCGTTTCCGAAGTGCATCGATAAGGATGGAGTCGGGTATTATGCTTTGCCTCTCTGTTACGAAGATTGCATGGCGGTTAAGATGCAATATTGCTACAACGATTGGATCGTTATCGAAGAACAAAAACGTAGGGGAGTTTTCTTTGAATCCAGAGGGCATTTTCGATTTCCTGAATGTGAAAAACTCCCAAATTTCGCTGGAAAGGGACCGCAAGTGACTTGCAATAATGTAGGTATCCTAGATATGGATTATAGTGAAGTTACGACTACTTGCGTTCGCGGCAACGGCCAATACTACCAGGGCACCAAGAATGTGACAGAGCGGGGAGTAGCCTGCCAGGCTTGGGAATCTCAATTCCCTCACCAGCACACTAGACCACCGTTATTTTTTCCTGAAGTTCAAAATGCAACAAATTACTGTAGAAATGCAGGCGGTGAGGAGCACAAACCTTGGTGCTATACAATGGATCCCAACGTCAGGTGGGAACATTGTGACATACCTATGTGTGCCAATTCTACTGTAGAAAGTAATAATACAAATCGACCAAATATAGTTATGGAGAATTATTTTACACCGGCTTATGTGTTGTTGTTGTCAGCCTTGGGCCTCGGATGTGTTTTAGGAATAGCATTAATAGCTCTATTTTGCCACTACTTTTTAAAGAACCACTACTCCAAATGTAATATACCCAGTCGCAGAAACGTACCAAATGTGGACATAGACTTGGACAAATTACCCAGTAATCTTGCTTACCATACGACTGGAGCTCAATTAAATCCTAAATTAGAGAAGCTGGAGTTTCCAAGAAATAATATCATTTATATACGAGACTTAGGACAAGGTGCGTTCGGGAGAGTATTTCAAGCTAAAGCACCGGGACTAGTACCTGAGGAGGAGTTCACTGTTGTTGCTGTTAAAATGCTAAAAGATGAAGCATCCCATGACTTGCAACTTGATTTCGAAAGAGAAGCTTGCTTATTAGCTGACTTTGATCACCCAAATATTGTAAAATTGTTAGGTGTATGTGCTATTGGACGACCAATGTGTTTGTTATTTGAATATATGGGAAAAGGAGATTTAAATGAATACTTGAGAGCATGTAGTACTGCCACTAATTATCCACCAGGTGTTGAAAACAGGGAAGATCTTAGGTTACTTGCAACTCCACTGAATCATCTGGATCTTCTCCATATTGCAAGGCAAATTGCATCTGGCATGGTTTACCTCTCCGATAGAAAGTTTGTGCATCGTGATTTAGCTACTAGGAACTGCCTTATTAATGATGACATGGTTGTAAAGATTGCAGATTTTGGACTATCACACAAGATTTATTTACAAGACTACTATAAAGGGGATGAACATGATGCCATTCCTGTTAGATGGATGCCTTTAGAGAGTATATTGTATAATAAATACACACTTGAATCTGACGTGTGGGCATATGGAGTGTGTTTGTGGGAAATATTTTCATTTGCTTTGCAACCATACTTTGGTATGACTCATGAGGAAGTTGTCAGATTTTTGAAAGATGGAAATGTACTAGCTTGCCCTGATAATACTCCACGCTGTGTGTATGACCTGATGAAACAATGCTGGAATCATCATCCCAGTGACCGCCCCCACTTTAGAGTTATATATCAAACTCTGGATAATATACAAATAACTCTTGAGAGGACTCATACGGAGTAATGTTAGTATTTATTATTTTGCAAGTATTGTGTGATTGGATTTTGATGATCAATCAATTTTACTTGTCTGTATTTCAATAATTATGTAAAAAATCTTGCATTTAAGTATAAATGTAAATATATTTTTAGGTACGACATTAATTTTGTCGCAGCTATTTTGATCAATTGTTTATGTTATTTATTGATTTTGTTTTGTAAAACAACTAATAATTTAATTATTTAGCAGGATAGATGACATTTTAAAGGGCAGCAATTCAATATGATGCAGGTTCATAGACTTATTTAAATTTAACACTGTCTAGTCTAACAATTAAAATTCCGTTATTTATGCACAATATTTTCAATGATTTTATACAGGAAAGTTTGACTTTTGATTATAAACGTAACTAATTTTAGTTTAGTATGTAGTTATATACGTTTTATAGATGATTTTATAAGTAGGGTCTGTAGTCAAGCGATATTTCTCTCAAGACTGAATTTGGGTTATGATTTGTTTCCTATAATTTTTGTAGACAAGTCTTCAAATCTTTAGACAATATTATATTAAGATCAATATTTTGACATTTTTTAATACTAGTAATTAGTTTCACTCAGCAAAACTGTTTAGATGCATCTAATATAACATGTTATAAACTAGAACACATATCCTAAAAGACATTTTTAACAAACATGACTAGACTTGGGACTGTAAATATTATTGTTTTGATACAGAACTTGTAATCCAATGTCATTAATATTAATTTATCTATACCTACCTACTTTGTTATAATGTTCCTTTTATTTACATTTTAAGGTGATAGTTGATTTGCTCTGAAATAAGTTACTTAAATATTTTAAGATAGTAAAATTTCACTGCCATTTAAATCTATACAGAGGTAAAAAAATTGTACTACATATAACGTCCCATTATTACTTTTTTATTATTATCTTTTCATAATTTTTGAGCTATTGGTATTGTCCACTAATATTTTTTATGTTAGTACCTATTATTTACTGTAATCACTTTAAAAAGTTTGTGTAATAAAGTGGGCATTTGTGTATTTTACACATTTAAATTAAAGCACTTGATGGATAGATCACAGTGAATTGGACCTTGCCATAAACATAATGCGTATACCATAATTTATTCATTTATAACAGTGCTTAATTATATAAATCTTACTGCCAAAATGTAACAATTGTAATTATACCTATAAGATAAGTACATATTTTTTGTAATAATGATGGCCAGAGATCATTGCTTTATCTAAAAATTGTACCAAAATTTGGATGAATGAGATTTAATGAATACTTATACATGAAAATATTTTTTCTTTGTTTAAAATGTCGTTAAGAATAAAGTAATGGAATTTTTAAAAAGATCTTTGAATATTTGTCCTAATTTCCTATTCCCAAAATTCACATTTCAATCTTAAAGAACTAAAATAAAATATGATTATTTATACGATGTGTACATAGGTATGTATAATGCTATTAAAGTAATTATAATAACTTAAATATTGATTTTGTAAATGTTACTGTCAATAGTGCGAGTAGTTCACCCAATGGTCGAAAAAACAACCCCTATATGTATAATATGACCACAACATTGGAGAAGAAAAATAGCTTTGGTACCATTAACTGGTGTAAACTAATTGTTTATTATTAATTGATTGGATACTCAATGCAATGGGCCCAATGCATACACTTCATATCTACATACAAATTTACCTATCAACACCAACATTGAAAAACATATGCTTCTGTCGGGAATCAGACTCAAGAAATTTTTTCTTTAGTATTGTCGTATTCTTTATTGAACTACTTTATTTTTATGAAATATCACTGATTGGCAGTTAAAGAGTGGACAGGTGGGTACTCAACAGTAGAAAAATACATATTACATTTGTTTTCACCCATATGATCAAATAATAATTATAAATATTTATCTCGACGACCCGCGTAGCGGAACGGTCACCATACAGGTCTGGCACGCAGTGGATTCCGTGTTCTATCCCCGGCCAGACAGATATCTGAATGATTAATTTAGATTTCTGTTTTGAACATGGGCGTTTGTGCACTCGTCTTTGTGTGTCCATGGCATCCACGGCGCAGAAGACATTTTCTTGTGGTGCTATGAATGTAGAAATCTTTCTTTTTTATCCATGCAATTTCCTTTTACATGTGCCTACCGTAGTCATTATGACTGAAGAGCGGTACGTAACAGAAGTGCCAAGCAGCTTGAAACAGTTAGCGAGATTAGTGGTCAGGGGGTTCTACACCATAGAAGATGCCCTCATCGTTGACATGTTGGTCAGAAATCCTTGTAAGTAAATATAAATTTACCTTATTTTTCCCTATTTTTCCGTGAAATTACCTACGAGTATATATCAAACACTTTGAAAAGTCATTGGCTAGGATTCGATTCTTGGACCCCGCCTGAAACGCAGTTTCAATTATCCAATTTCGATTACTACTAAGTAATAATATGATTATTTTTTCCCGAATTTCAGGCATGAAAGAAGATGATATTTGTGAGCTCTTAAAATTTGAACGCAAAATGTTAAGAGCAAGAATAGCATCTCTTAAAAACGATAAATTCATCCAAGTGCGGCTAAAAATGGAAACTGGTGAGTAACAATGTAGGTAGTAAGTAACAAAGATTCATATTATATTGTAGGTAAGAAGATATTCAATTTTAGTGGCCTCAGGGTGTTTTATGGCAATAACTTAAACAAAACATCGAAATAAATAACAATAATTGCCTGTTTTTTCTCTTTAAGGCAACTTTACATTCATATCAACTTTACATTCACATCAATTTTTGCGGTAAATATGTGTAATCGGGTCACAAAAATTCATACCATGTTTCTACTTAATCAGTCCAGTAGATTCGAAGCAAATTGGCTGTCTCAATATTAACACCTATGTAATGTATGTATGTATTTTATCTTCTTATGTTTCCAGGACTGGATGGTAAGGCGCAAAAAGTGAACTACTACTTCATAAATTACAAGACATTCGTAAACGTGGTAAAATACAAATTGGATTTGATGCGTAAGCGCATGGAGACGGAGGAACGTGATGCTACGGGTCGTGCTAGCTTTAAATGTCCAGGATGCGCAAAAACTTTCACAGATTTAGAAGTAAGTAATTGTACTTATACCACTTATATCACTAGTAGAAGAGATTCAGTAATGACAAGGGCAACGTATAAATAATACTCAATTGATCTCAGCTAAAACCCCTACTATATATGGAGTTAGCTACAAAGGTCCATGCGAGACAGTAGACACTTATCATGATCCTATAGTAAAATAAATGCGGTGGTAAATCAATAAAATAAAGTCTACTTTAAAAATCAAATAATTAAAATTTGATATTTTCAGGCAGATCAACTGTATGACATGATGACACAAGAATTCAGATGCACATTTTGCTGTCAAGTTGTGGAGGAAGATCAATCGGCGTTGCCCAAAAAAGATTGTAGGTTATTGCTCGCAAAATTCAACGAACAGTTGGAAACACTTTACATGTTACTCAGAGAAGTGGAAGGCATAAAATTAGCACCAGAAATATTGGAACCAGAGCCAGTGGATATCAACACTATCAAGGGGTAAGTAAATGAAATATTTTCAAAGAGATAAGGATAGCTTCGAAATACCTATAGAAAAGCATTTAATTCCATTTTACGGCAAGCACAGAATAACGTAGCTCTATTCAAGAATTGACGACCCGGATGGCGCAATGGTTAACACGCCGGAGCGCTAATCCGAGGGTCCTGGGTTCGATTTCCAGCGAGGCGGAAACTTGAATGATGAGTTTAAATTTCCGTTCCTGGTCTGAGTGTGTGTATTTGTCTTGTGTGTTATCCATGGCACCCACGGCGCAGGGAATCCAAGTGTGGGGCTATGAGTGTGAAGCGTTATTTATTTATTATTATTATTTATTTTGGATGGTGGCGGAGCCCCTTGTAATTCGTATTCGGCACCATCGCCTCACCTATTTCTGCCTTATAACAACAGTGTTAAGTACTGCTGTGTTCTGGTTTGAATGGTGTGGTCAGGAAGACATAATTGCCCAAGGCGTTCTAACTTAGTCCTCAGGAGTAGCTACCCATCTGTGGCCAACCATAGGTATGATTGTGATCTTGTGTAGGGTTGATTATAGAAGTCCATGGGAGGCATTGGCCACTTACCATCAGATGAACTGCGTGCTCGTTTGCTACTTTCATCATATAAAAAAATCTACTGTGTTCTTATAATAATTGGTCAATTACGAATAAAACTCGGACATAGAGGGTCCCGTACCATCAAATGTTCTTTATTTTTGATATTAAGTATTTAACAAACAGATGACGAAGGCTTAATATTAGGGTTCTGTTACCTTTTGGGTAAGGAACCCTAAAAGATGTACAATGGCATTCAAAAATACAATTTGACTTTATGCAACCTGTGTTCCAAAGCAAAGTTATGTAAGTAACGAAATTAAATTTTATAGAACGTGATAAATTTTCGTGTCCAAAAGTGTAGTTGGCAGAAAAAATGATGTTTCCCTGACCTCTCGGCCCAGTAATGAATTGGCCGTCGCTACCAACCCTTGACCCTCTTATTTAACTTAATTACATTAAATAATGTTACTTATGTAACTAAATAAGAAATTTCTGTATTTTCGGGATACAAATTTGCTAAAATGTTTTCAGGTAAAGTTGAAGCTTAAAGATTCATTTACAGCCACAGATATCGAACGTGCGGTCGCAGACGAATTCATATTTGTCATCATCATCATCATCATCAACCCATTATTGTCCCACTGCTGGGCACGGGTCTCCCCTCATAGTAAGCGGGATTTTAGCCCTTAGTCCACCGCGCTGGCCAAGTGCGAATTGGTAGACTTCACACACCTTTGAGAACTTTTTTTTAAGAACTCTCAGGGGTTTCCTCACGATGTTTTCCTTCGCCGTAAAGCAAGTGAGAATTAATTTCTAATACGCCCATAACTCAGAGGTGCGTGCCCGGGATTTGAACCTAGGACCCGTCGATTGAGAGGCCAAGTTTCAACCATTATCACTGCTTATTCATATATATGAATAAGCAGAGATAGCCTACATACATACATAATACATATGTATTTCTATACAATACATATTTTGACTACTGTAGATTTAAAGACATAAATACACATTGTAAAGAGGAATACTATTTGTTTGTCCGTTAAATGTTTGTAGAGAAAAACGCACTTTAAAATGTTTATTTGACATATTAAAAGACAAAGATATCTACTAATAGACAAAAATTTAAAGTTAATAGCAACACAACCGTCAAATGTGGTGGTCTAACTTGGTACTAGATAGCGACGTATTTATATCTAATTTTAGACAGGTTTTTCGTCGTCGAGCTTATTAGAGTTCACGCAAGAGGTGACTAGGTACTTACCATCAGGTGAATTGCAAGCTTCCTTACTACATTTTTTTATATGATCGAAATGGCAAACGAGCATGCAGTCCACCTGATGGTAAGTGGCCACTGGCGCCCATAGACACCTGTAATCAACCCCAGATAAGATCAAGGTCCTACCTGAGGTTGACTACAGATGCGCTGCTATCCCTAAGGATTGAGCTGGAACGTCTCGGATAAGTATATCTCCCTAACCACAACCTTCAGACCTGAACATAGCAGTGCTTAACACTGCTGTTATAAGGCAGAAATAGGTGTGGCGGTGGTGCCGCCCGAGGCGAACTACATAGAGGTCTTCCACCTTTAAAATTTAAAATTTTAAAATTTTTAAAAGGGTTTAGGTTTTTTAAATTTAGTTTTTTATAGAT
>DWPV01002939.1:0-16149 GCA_018251915.1 Urbanus proteus proteus
GCTTATATGTTATTCCAGACTACTGTCTATGTCTGCACCAAATTTCATCTAGATCCATTCAGCCGTTCTTAAGTTATTGAGTAACAAACATCCATCCATCCTCACAAACTTTCAGCTTTATAATATTAGTAAGATTTTAATGATATAAAAAGTACGTTGCGCCTTGTGGCATCTGTGCTGAAACTACAAAGTGTGGTAACGTCAGACAGACAGTTGGTGCGACCGCTGGTGGCTGAAGACGCGCCGTGAGAGGAACGCGGTAACACAGAGGTCCCGGTTGTTATCATTGCAATCGGTTAATCTTGTCGGAGGCCTTGTTGATTTAAACATCCTATAATAATAATAATTATTATTATAAATGCGAATGTCCGTTTATTTGTTTGTTTGTAACGCCTTCACGCGTTAACGAGTAAACCGATCGTGATGAAATTTTACACACACATTACCGGGGGTCTGGAAAAGGACATAGCGAAAAGTTATACTACTCCCGAGGGAAAGCAAAATAACTTTTATACCTACAATGTACCTACTTTTATGCATGTACATGTACATGAGCACGGGCGAAGCTGCGGGCCACATATTAGTGCTTTTCTTCGCCAGTATTTTAAAACTTAGGCGAGTACAAGTCTTCAAAGATGGCAAAATCCGTGGCCACGGACTAGTTCACAATTTAAGAATACCAAGATACGAAACCTACTTTTAATTTTATTCTGTCTGGAAAGATTAATCTTGAAAAATTTTGACGGGAACGTTTCAAGTGGAGAATACTCCCAGAGTAACATAACCTACATTTTATCCTGAAAATATTTAGGGTCGGTGCATAAAATCTGAGCCCGCAGTGAGCATTGAAGCGCGCATAGCACGGATTGCGAAGATCTTGACGATGTACAAAGTTAAGCAACGTCGGGCGCGGTCGATAGATGGATGGGTGACCGCTAGTGACAAAAATTTCATGCTCGTTTCCGTGCTTCAGATTGTACGTTAAGCTGTCGGTCCCGGTTTTTATTGGATAGCAGTCGTTAAACCTTGTCGGAGGCCTTATGCCTGCCAAAACGCACACACTAAAAAGGTGTGACGGTAGTACCACTATGGTTGAACCCGGTGTAAATATTACTTATATATTTATCTATATTATTCTGTCAAACAAAAACAAATCCGAATCTTTCTTAGAAAATAAAGCGTATACCCATCCCTATTTACGCATAGTGCCCATTGGAACATCCCTAATGATAAGAAAAAATGTACCACCATAACCACTAAGTTGGGTCGGCCGTAGATAAATATGACGTATTATTATGTTTTCTAGAAACGGGGTAACGGGTTGGGTGATGTCACTGTGATGAGCGGAGCGGGGTAAACGCTTGAGCGATTTGTATAAAAATAAAACCATTGTTGGACACAGTGCGTGTTTTGTGCTTAATAAAAACAATTATGGGTTGTTATGTTATAGATTTTGGTAAGTAATAGGTACATATCATTTTAAACTAGTTTGGAGTAGCAACACATATTTAGAACGCTTGTAGCCACAATCAGTCTGTTTTGAGTGTGTATGTGCGATATAATCGTCATTTTTTATCGGTAGAAAGTCGTACAAAGTAACGATTTCTTATAGTTTATATAACTATTCTAATACAGTTATAGGAATAAAAAATAAAAATGTCTTGTGCATTAAAATACTTTAATGCACAACACATTTTTGCGCATTATCATTAAATATTAAAAAAAATCTTATTGCATTACTATTCAAGTAAACAAATAATAGTCATGATATACAATTATATTCTGTTAATAACACAGTACACATATCAGTCATCAAGGTTTAAATATTATTTTTGTTCATATTTTTGCTTTTAATTAGAACCCCGCTCCGCCCATCATCAACCCGCACCCTTATAAGGAATACGCAGTATTATTCCAAGCAAAAATGCTCCCAGAGAGTAACATTCCCTGTTACTGTCATGAAGGTTTGTTTTCCTTGCCTTTCTTCATCAATGAGTGGTTCTGTAAATTTATAATACCTATTAGTGATGTAACGGATTGGATTTTTCACATTCGCGAATGCGAATATTTCTCTCTCATATTCGCGAATGATAGCAGTTATAGCTTAATGGTTCAAACTAGGTCGATCAGGGGTTTAAGGTTCAAATCCCAGGATCAAATTCAGGTGCGTCGTCGTTAGAAATTAATTATCATTTTTGGTGTGGTAAGGGAGACATACTTATCCGGTGTTTCAACTCAGTCCTCAGGGGTAGCAACGCATCAGTGATCAACCTCAGGTAGGACCTAGATCTTATCTGGGGTTGATTACAGATGTTCATGGGTGGTAGTGGCCACTTACCATCAGGTGGACTGCAAGCTTGTTTGCTACTTGGATCATAAGAAAAAAACCTTGCTTTAACGGTGAAGACAAAACGTTCTCAAAGCAATGTGGAATCTACCAATTCGCACTTGGCCAGCGCGGTGGACTATGGGATATATTCCTATCACTCTGAACTGTTAGCCATATTTTCAATACATACCTACATTACAATTCTTAAAACATACGCATCGATTCTTGCGAATACGAAATCGATTGCGAATGTCAAAATTCGTCATGCGAATTCGTTACATCACTAATACCTTTTACCTTTATAGCGGCGTAAGGAAGACTTACAAAATAAAATTGAGTTCTATACAGATAGGTATAGAGTTGGAAATCGAAAAGATATGTAATTAAAAATAATAGTGACGGGAAGGAAATTGTAGGTATAAAATATAACGACTGGATTTCATATTTCCGTGGTTTTTATTATGTTTTTCTGATTCTGGGGCCAAATGGTATTTAGTCTTAAGAGTCTTCACTACGTAGTATAAAACAAAGTCGCTTTCCGCTGTCTGTCCCTATATATGCTAAGATATTTAAAACTAAGCAACGGATTTTGAATAGGGCTTTTTCAATAGATATAGTGATTCAAGAGGAAGGTTTATATGTATAATAACATCCATTATATAGTAGTGAAGCGTGCGAAGCCGTTGGTAAAACTTAATGTTTTTTAAACTTTGCGACACTTCTGTGCTTAGAACCTTTGTAATTTTGATAATTAGTAAGAGATTTAGTATCAAATTACAAGAAAGAGAATCATGATTATTGTCACTTTTATTGGCAGTAGGAACTATATCCTGCTAAAGGTATATTATTATAGATATAAGATTTTTTTATTGAATCGTAAGCAAGCAAATAGCAGGTAAAATGCTAAATCCAGAGACTTCTGAAAATTAGAATAGAAATTTGACTACGCGTCGCCACTTCTGAAAATTTAGATTTAGAAGAAATGCCTGGAAAAAGGTCTTATTTCAATTTTTAAACCAGAACACAGCAGCTTAAACTCATAAAGTATATAGATGTGACGAAGGTACCTTCGAAGTCAAATTACGGAGAATCCTTTTAAACATTTTTGAACACAAACTGACCATTGAAAAAGTAGGCTTACCCGTTTCCCACTTCTAACAGAAAAAAGAACAAAAACATACATTTTAGAGATTTGAAAATTTCGCAAAAAACCGGTTTTTCTCATTCATTCCCGTTTATACGATGTCAAAGCCTAAAACTGGCAAAAGGCCTTGTTTTGTTAACCTAATTTTATAAGAACATCCGCTTTTATGGTGTTTTGAGGGGAATGAAAAATAAATACCATGGAACTTATTTCGGTCCTTGTGTTAATATCTTTTTTGTTAATTTTTCCTTAGTTAATTTTTACCCAACTGCGTCAGAATAGGGAGGGTAATGTTTTTAGCGTATGTATGTATGTCCATGTCTTTGGCACGCCCTATAGCCCAAACGGCTTGACGGATTTGAACATACGAGGTGTCGTTGGATTCGTCTCAATTGTCATAGTAACATAGGCTATATCATTTTAAATTTAGTGCCTGAAAACTAAAAAAAAAAGATTACGCAATCTGTTTTTTTTAATATTAGATACTAGTTCCTTATCGTCTCAAATAATAAATCGCATGATTTTTTTATAGATATAAAAAAGTATAGATGATATTGCAGTCCCCATAATCCATAAAGAGATTTGTATCTTAAAGGAGTAGAATGCCACACCTATTTCTGCTTTATAACAGTAATGTTCAACGCTGCTTAGTCTGAAGGATGGTGGTAAGGGAGACGTACTTGTCCGAACGTCTCAACTTAGTCCTCAAGAGTAGCAACGCATCTGTCAAACTCAGGTAGATAATAAAAAAGTGGACTGCATGCTCGTTTGTTACTAAAAAAAGACGTTTAATTCAAATGCCGATGTAAAGTTAGTCCAAAAGTGAATTTATGAGCAGTGTTCATCAAATCCTCAGAGATTACTTCCCCGAATTAGTTATTTACGGTGCCTTAAACACAACCCGGCTAATTAAGGGATTCAATTAACTCTTAATCAAAATTCTCAAGTTTTCTCCCCATTTCATTCGCTACGGATTTTGGGCGCGTTGTTTACTATCTAGACTAAATTGTACATTGAAATTATCTAGGCTAAATCGTGTATAATTTATTTCTTTAATATTCTATAAAAAATCTTACCTAAAATACTTATATTTTTAAGTCCGATGTTATGAAATCATTGAAAATACTCATTTAAGATTCTAAAGAACCCATTATTGTTTGACCTATTTCTACTATTCTATTTGTCACACCTATTTCTGCTTAATAACAGCAGTGTAGCGCTGCTGTGTTCTGGTTTGAAGGGTGTGTTAAGGGAGACATACTTATCCGAGGCGTTCCAACATAGTCCTCAAGGGTAGAAACGCATCTGTAGCTAACCTTAAGTAAGACTAATCTTATCTAAGGTTGTTAAGAGATATCCATGGGCGGCAGAGACCACTTACTTAGGTGGACTGCATGCACATTTCCTATATTATAAACACAGCGTGTGTTTATGTGTTTATAACTGGTATAAACTACTTACTCATTTCTCAGTGTAAATTAAAATGAATATGAATATTAAAACATCTGGCGCATGTTTTAAAATCTATTTATTCTATTTGCAAGGCATTAAACAAAATTTGTATGTACGCTTACATTACGTATATAAAGGATTACGTTTAAAACGAGAAGTTTCATGTATAGAATGCTCAACAAACCCTCGCTGGCTGTGACCGCATGTGACCTCTACGGATGAGCAATTGTGCGCTTGTTGTATCATAAGCGATAAGCGATTTAGACTGGATTTATTTATTTACTAGCTGATCCCTGTGGTTTCACCTGCGTTAAGAAAGTAAAAAGGAATGCATATCTAAACATAGGTAACATCCCGCGCTCCCGCGAGAGGGCCCACATGCGCGTGGCGCGCGCGAATGTTTTTTTCAAAAATGAAAGTGGCCTTAGACCTTCAGCTATCTTCCAGTGAAAGTCCCGTCAAAATCGGTCCAGCCGTTTAGAAGATTACCTCGGCCAAAAAGACAGACAGACATTTTATTTTTTTTAAATTGCATTTTCGTTACAGGTATCGTGTATACTTACTTATTTTGAAATCACAAACAGATACTTCAATTTTATTTATTTGTAAAGATGTGACATAAACCGCACTTCACCGCAACTTATGGAAAAGCGTGCGTAAAGTGCGTGTTTAGGTCACAATGTGCTATAAAAAAAAAGTTATAATTTTCCGACCAGACTACATATCGCTTCTAGCTACCAGTCGAACAAGGTATTGAAGCTAGGTTTTATGTCATCCTTTCCCTATGCTTGCATATTTTTCTTTTTACTGGTAAACCCACTATGCCTAAGGTTTATTACTACCGTCAAGTTTATAAATTTTGCTGGGAAACTGGTTTTGGAAATTCTGGCGTATTTTTCCAAAAAAACGATTTTGAATTTAGGTGTAGTGTAATTTACTCTTCAGAGGTATTTGTAGTCAGCTCTTTATTATCCCACTGTTGGACTCTGGCTTAGGTCATAGTCACCGCGCTGGACAAATGCGTATTGGTAGTTTTAAGACATCATTGAGAACTTTGATATTCCTTACCTACCTACCTTCCTTCATCACATCTACAAATACACTCTCCCTTACCACACCCTTTATACAGAACACAGCAGCGCTTAACACCTAAAACAAAAATTTGTGTGACAGTGGTACCATACATCAAGGAACGCACGTCACGTCGCTCCACTAGTAATATTTCATTCGCATTCAACTCCTATTTAATAGAAGTTAAAGTTAAAACATTTTACATTTTTCATCCCGCAATGACATACTACGACCTCGGTGACCTCATGAGTGGCCTGATAAACCCTCCCCCCGCATGATTTTATTGAACGGGCATGTATGCGTTTAAATGTAAAAATAAATAAACCTGCGAATAAATTGAAATAATATGTAATTTTATTATAACTGTTATAAAAAGTGACTCAATATGTATTCGACAATATATCTTGCAATCCAATTGCAATATGGATATAAATGATCATATTGCACTTACAATATGATCATATTGACCATATCTGTGCTTGTGGAATTTTTAGTGGAATGGACGGTCGGTCACAACAATATTGATGATATCCAAATGCAATATGACTATGAATTTCGCTATTGCAAAATTTATGACGAAATTTAACGCTTTAATGTATATTCTACATACCTATTTAAATATGCGAGTATTTATCTATCAAATAATCTTGCTGTAAATTGTGCAAAAGCTTATTTTAAAATATTTTAACGATATTATTCACTCAAACGCCTTGCCAAAATATTATTTCAAAATATGGTTAAATAAAGTTGATCGGTTTTAAAACTAGTGATATCTTTAAATAACAATATGGTTATCTTTGCGTAATGATATTGATAAAATCTTGAATAAATTTAAAATAGCTCAAACAATCATTAAATATGTGCTATATTTAATCTCAATGAATTGTTGATTATTCTTACTATTATTAACAATATCATGTCTTTGTTTTCAGGTAAGTAAATCTGCGCTACTACGATGGAAATAAATAATTTGTTTCCGAAGTTTTGCAAGTACACGTAAGTTTTAATCAAGTTTGAAGGAGTAGTTACTCCTTCAAAATTGATTATAATAATTGATTATAATATTGCTTAGAGAAAGTTTTATTTTGAAATATTTTCTAAAATATATACACCAATGGAATTTTACATGTACTACCTACAGTATTTCTCAAATTAGGAAATTTTAAGGGTCAAAGTCGGTTCCGAGTAATAAAGTTATTGAAAAATGAATAATCCCTGAGGAAATTTTGACCCTAAAATTTTCGACCCAATTTTTTGTGCGAAAAATCTCTGATGTATTTAATTCTAAAGTATAAGTGGTAATACTCTTTTTGTTTTTAAAACTGGTATTAATGAAAATGAGTGTTTTAAACTTAGTACACGCGTATAGTGAAAGTATTAGTAAACAAAACAAAATTACAAAATGGATGTGTCAATAATTTTGTAATATTGTTTCGTAGTATGTTTATAGTAGTACCTATACGTGTTGTATCTTATCATATTTATGAATCGTGAATAATTAAATATCATTATTATAATACTTGCGTAGACCTCAACGGATCTACAAAGTTAAGCAATGTAGTTAAAAGCAATGGTTCCTATCAGTGTACGTAATTTAACGACTTAATCATTAGAAATGACTCCTTTTGATATGGTCTTAGCGACCAAAAACAAAATTTGTTGGTTTTTGAGTACTTAATAATTTTTACGTGAAGTTACACAAGTGACCTTATTTTTTCACCAAAATTCTATGTTCAGCTGAAAGAAAATACAGTTTAGCGACTATTGATGTCCAGATTTAGCTTTTTGAGTTGTTGCTATCAAAAACTTAAATCATCATTTTTTATAATAAAAAAATGATTAAAATTTTAGAAAAAGATAGAATCTGTTTACATTTTTGTAACCGTAAGTAGAATCTATACAAATAAATAAAATTGAAGTGTCTGTTTGTGATTTTAAAATAACATTTTTACTCAATGCACACACAATACACGATATCTATAACGAAAATGCAATTTAAAAAAAATTGTCTGTCTCTCTGTTTGGCTGAGGTAATCTTCTTAACGGCTGCGCCGATTTTGACGGGATTTTCACTGGAGGAGCTGAAGGTCTAAGGCGTACATAGGCTTTATTTTGGAAAAAACACTAGCGCGCGCGCCACATATGTATTCCTTTTTACTTTATAAACACGGGTGAAACCGCGGGATCAGCTAGTTGTACATATGATTGCATACCTTTGTCCTTTTGCGATAAATGAAGGGAAAAGTCAGTTTGCCAACAATTAATCCAATTTCCTAATCAAATCAATGTTAAACATACATTTAGGGTCATGCAAAGCAAATGGTAATGGTTGGTATATCTTGGGAAAAAATGGTAATATTACTTCGTGCTGAAGGATAATAAACCTTAATGTGAGGCAATAAAGACATGTAGCACGCACGTTTATGGTTGGCAGGGACGTCACACCGTTGGATTGACGTATGGTCTAAGTTATAAGAGATCGCGGTACGATGTTTGGCTGAAATGTGTACCGTTGATATTCTTGAGCTAATTTGTAGCTCAAAAGATTGAAAATAGTGACTAGGATAGGTCATAAATAAATTTAAATTATAGAGGAACGTTTTTGTAACACATAGAATTGCTTATGCTTTCTACGCTTTATGAACAAAATATCAACATGACCAATTCTATATTACTTCATCATATACGCCAATAAAATCTTATTTAATTATCGCTTCCACTACATCTTATACCTTGTACCTTGAAATAATATCATAGAATGACACAACATTTATTACTACTAATAGTCTTATTCGGTTTCTTTGTTATTCTTGTTCTGATTCATTTTCTTCTATCTTTGGCAATTCTATATTTGCTTTAGATATATTTAATATAGTGACATATATTAAAAATAAACTGTTTTCTTTAATAGTGAATAGTAAGTGATCCAAAAATTTACATATACATGACGAATTTCTAATAAAAAAACAAGCAAAATAAGATAATACAAACCCGCTATTTTTTGCTGGATTATCTCATATAATTAGTCTTGAATTTTTATAGAGGTATAAGGAAATGAATTACCAGCTGACAATTTCTACGTGCACCACACTTCATCTCATTACATTGTTTATCTTTTCTCTCCCATAAAACTCTTTTAACGACATTTTATATCTATTTTTTTTATTCGCCTCCAACAAAAAATATTATTTTTCACGATTCTCAATCATGACGACGATCTTTAAATCTCTTTTGTGTAATTTATTATTCCATATACCTATATTAAAGCACTAGCTGGTTCTCTATAATTAAGGTCTTAATATCCTAAATACTCGATAGGACGCCAAAAGAAAAATAACCAAGGCAGCTACAAATCAATGAAAGCGATGAAATCCTCTTCAGCTTAAGAAAGAAATCTCTTCAGCCCATGAAAAAATCCTCCACAGTTTATGCCTTGCACCATGACATTACCACCGTACAACGCGACATTTGGCACGCTCTTACTAATTGCTCAGTGCGGGTCTACCCCTTTCATTTTAATTGCTTAATGTTCACGTTTTTTAATTATTGGGGTGTTCTACTCTTTAGAATTTTATTGTCATTCAATTGTTATGTGGAAACAATTGTTTATTGTTCGCGTAATGCTGTTTTGTTTGGACTTTTTTGTTCTTAATTGTGTTGGTGTTTGACCTGCTCAAGGACTGATCGTTCACCTGATGTTGAATGAACTGGAGTTAAATATCTTTGCAGTAAATATTGGGGTAGGTTAAATCTGCTCCCGTAGTATTGGGGAGAGAACTATATTCAGGGAGAAATGGATTGCAGCCAAGGATGTTTTGTGGGTCTGAAGCTTTTCTACATAGTAAAAGAAACTTAAAATTTTTTGGTCACGGATTTGATGGGTGTAGTAAGGTAGTTACACTCGAGAAATAACTTAGCCGTTATAGATAGCAACGCAATGAATAACAGTAGTGTGAAGCGCTTCTGAGTTTTGATTTAAATGATATATTATTCTTATCTTCTCTATTATAAAAAATAGACTGGATTCTCGTTTGTCACTTATTCTTTATAAAATATCTTGCTTATAATATTTTTAACTTTCACTAGTAAGTTGAACTCTAGTCTTGAAAGAGATCAAAGAAAAAGCGTCATCTTAAAAATTCACAAAAAATCTCGAGGTGAATATTCTTAACCACATTCTCCATAAATATTACTTCATACCGCTTGTCTTTTACTTATTCAAATCCTACTTGAATATTAAAGCTGGTAGAAGAAAAAAGGTTATTTGATGAAAATCATATTAAATTATAAGGTGAACCCTACGTGATTCGACTCTAAGTATCACTGTCACACATAGTTCTGTCAACAGCTTAGGCGCTACTATTTTCTAGCAAAAAAGTAACTATTGTGTGACGTATTCCAGCTAGGTCTTCAGGGGTAGCAACGCATTTGTGGCTGATCGAAGTAAGGACCATTATCTTGACTGGTGATGATTATAGATGTCCATGGATGGGTGTGACCACTAAAAATGAGATGGGCTGTATGACCGTGATCATATCTGAGGTTAATTACAAATGTCCTTGAGCAGCAGTGGTCACTTACCATCAGGTGGACTACAAGCTCGTTTGCTACTCACATGTAATAAAAAAAACGCATCTGTGGCTAATATCTAAAGGACTTTATACCATTGAGGTTTGTTTACTCTCATGGACTTCTGAGCGGCAGCAACTTAAAACAGTGTAACTTCGTCCACTGTTTTTATAACGAAACAAAAATGCTTCACACTTAAACCACCCTTTTACGTCAGGGTGAAATGTACGACATCTTGTTTAGTGGAAACCGACTTTGTTTAAAATAAATGGCAACGTTATTTCTGCAGAATTTTCACAGCTATTTTCAAAATTGTGAAACTTTACGTTGAAATTCGCAGACAGCATTGTTTTTTGTTTCGAATATCTTAAGGTTATCTTTGATATCGTTCTGTTTATATTTTAACTATGCTTTGTTCGTTGGTTCGTTCGTTTTTGAAGTTGATTTTTAATGTGTATTCGATGTTTTGAAATTTAGTTTCTATTCGTGTCGCGACCATTATGAAGACACAAAAAGTCATTTACTTAACCACCCAGACCCAGAACAGAAATTTTACTTCATCATTCATGTAGATAGCAATTTCTTCGATGGGATTCGAAGCTTCATCCCTTTGGTCGTCATGATTAGTCTTTATTATTGTATTTTATGTTTGAAAATCATTATTCCCTAAATTGCATAGTTACAGTAAGCAATATGACGTTATCGTATACGACGCATCTGACGTCACAGGCGTATGACGTCACAGGAGTGACGTGATAATTGGGGTGAAACAAGAGGACTGATGTATGTCAAATTGAAAATTCTGTATGGCTTCAAACATTGACCCAATAATTTTCGGATTTGTGTTCAGAAGTGTGCCAAATTAAAGTGTTACGAAATGAAAGAGAACAATTTTTTTTTTCATTTGCACAAAAAATATTAAATTAGGATCAAAAACAAAAAACAGAACTGCTTAAAAATAAATAACTGAAAATAAAGAATAATTTACTTCCTGATAACGTAGTCGAATAAATAAAACAACAAAAAAAAGTTTCATTGCTAAATAAAAAAAAATATTAATTTTACTTTTTTTTGCATAAATTTATACACTTTTTGACACAAACTTTTTTTTACATAACAGTTGCGTTTCTATATGCAATTATTTTCATATTCTCGGGCCATAGTTACTAATTACCATCAGGTGGAAAATTTATTTTCAGATTCGTAAATGAACTAAATAATTTTGGTATATCAATATCAAAACCAAATTATTTCAATTGATTTCAATGCACAACAAAAACCAATTATATAACCTAACGGTGGAAATCCCACTGACAGCTTTGTTCAAAGGAAAATTAATATAACAACATATTATTGCAAATGGCCGACAAAGCGATAATTCATATTTGATAGTCCAATTATAAATCGCTCGGACTGGTTGGAAGATCCACCGTCCATAAATTATTACGTACATTTCTAGAAATGGTACAAGAGGGATGGTTATTTAATTATGTTGGTACGGATGTCACTTTATAGTGTGTGTGTTTCCGTAAACACACAAGTAAGTAAGTCTGTGTTTTATAGTTCATGCGTTTACGTGTTTGAATGTGAGTCTTTTGTGTAATAATTTGTACTGATGAGCGCTTTTAAAAGTACAACATATTTTTTTAAATCGATAGGAAAATTTAATGACATTTTGTCCGTACCTGGGTGTTGTTACTGTGTATATGTATTTATATCAGTGAATGTGTGTGTGAGAAAGCGCCCGAGCGCACGTGCCAATGTGTGTGTGCGTGGATATTTCTTTTAATATCCTTGAGTAGAATTTGAATGTAATTAAATTAAGAAATTGAATATGTCTAATATTGTGACAAACAATAGTTAAACCACTGATAATCTACTTATAATGGATAGTTTTACAAAAAATATATGCTATGAACGTATAGTCAGGCATCACCAGTGCTATATAATTTAAAACAAGCATATCTCAAAGAAATATCGCAAATATTGCATTGACACCGCAAATGTAGAATTTGAATTCGAACTATTAAAACGCCGTTGCTTACACCTTAGACCACAACCCACCAGGTACACTATCGAATGTATATCTGTATAGGATGATTAAAGGTGCATATTTGTTAGTCGCGCGTTTTGTCAAATGGAACTAACTTTAACATTTATTTGCATATTTACATTTTGTATTTTCATTTTACAATACTATTAATTTGACGACTCGCGTCGCGGAGCGGTCACCATACCGGTCTGACGCCCAGAGGGTCCCGGGTTCGAAACGCAGAGGGTCCCGGGTTCGAAACGCAGAGGGTCCCTGGTTCGAAACACATATTTGAAGTGTCTGTTTGTGATTTTAAAATAACATTTTTTTACTCAA
The DNA here is from genome assembly GCA_018251915.1 of Urbanus proteus proteus. Taxonomy (NCBI): domain Eukaryota; kingdom Metazoa; phylum Arthropoda; class Insecta; order Lepidoptera; family Hesperiidae; genus Urbanus; species Urbanus proteus. Next base: position 12,934 of record DWPV01002939.1, read on the forward strand.
TGCATACGTATGAATCATTATGGACAATACCTATAACGAAAATGCAATTATTTATTTTTGTCTGTCTGTCTGTCTGTCCATTTGGCTGAAGTAATCTTCTAAACAGCAGGACCGATTTTGACGGGACTTTCACTGGGAGATTGCTGAAGGTCTAAGGCGTAACATAGGCTACTTTAATTTTTGAAAAATTCATTAGCGCGCACTCCACGCGCATGGGCGCGCCGTCGCAGGAGAGCGGAATGCAATTTATGTTTAATTATGTATTTACTTTTTAAACGCGGGTGAAACCGCGGGGCTCGGCTAGTCTATATTATAAAAATATCTTGTTACATATTTCGCTTCGTACAACGGTATGTTATATTTTATGGTAATCCGTTACAACCCCATGCATTGCGCCATACAGTCACAATGCGTTCGTTATGGTGTTCTGGATGCGTGCCAGCGGAGTGTCCCGGATAGAACGGATTATGCTACTGGACTGCACGGGCTGTCTTGGGTTCGGTGCTCGGGTACATATATACTACTAGTATTTTTTTTTTATTCCAAAAAAAGGCTTTAGGTATCGCAAGTGCGATTATGGCGCCTTGATAAAATAACAATATATATTAAATCAACCTTAATTAATATCGATGGACTTGAATATTGTCCTAGCATCCTCTGAAAAGGGTTCCGAGAGGTAGCTTCGAAGACTAAACTTGGTAATGAGCTGCCTAGAACACCTTATAAGATACTAGTATTTACCCGCAGCTTCGCTCGCGCTCATGTACATTAACACAAAGAGGCCGTAGGTATAAAAGTATGTAGGTTGTAGGTACAAAAGTTACTTTTCTATCCCTCGGGAATAGTGCCACTTTTTGTAATGAAAGGTACTCTATGTCCTTTTCTGGACCCGTTACTATGTGTCTGCAAAATTTCATAACGATCGGTTGAGTAGTAAAAGCGTGAAGGCATTACAAACAAACAAACAAACAAATAAACGGACTTTCGCATTTATAATAATTAGGATGAGTATTTGATCTTACAATAATGTATGTATGATGGATTTAAGCTATAAGCATTTTTGTCAAACTTCCTGTAATTACAAAGACGCGTCATTGTGGCGATTTCCCGCTTCTCGTCAAGAGATGGCGCCACGAGTATTCTGAATCACGCTATAGAAGTATTCTTAAGACTAACAGTATATAAGCTCAGAACTGAGATTGTCGGAGCATAGCCACTCTCCAGGCATGATCACCTAGCCTGGTGGGAGATTTCCGACCAAAGTTATATGGGTAGCAATTCAATTCAATTAATATTTTTTTCTGATTGCAAAGATCTATGTTCAATCTGCCAATCGGTCACCTTCTTTCCAGTCACAGGTCTACTGGAAGAAATTTCATAGAGAAATATGTACTTCTCTACAATGTTCTCTGTTTTTGTCTTATTGTTTTGTCTGTATGGTATGTACATAAAAAGTTAAATAAATAAAGATGATGTTACTTGTTTTTATCTTAAAAAAGAAAAAGATATCCACAAGAAAACAATGTTGTTAATTGCTAATAAAGTTTACGCAACATTCACAAAATCTATCAAATTGTGCTTGAATATTCATGGTGTAGTCTCTTACTTTTAGTCTGAGATTGGAAAGTATAAAAGTTTACGCAACATTGACAAATTCTGTCAAATTCTGCTTCAATGTTCATGGTGTCACTTGCTTTTAGTCTGAGATTGGAAAGTATAAACCACGTTAGGATAGTCACCTAATATACATAACTTGCTATAAACCGAGCTGACATACTACATATTATACTACAAAAGTTTATCGTTGTAGTGTAGTAAATTCTTCTAAACTGCATACTAGAATACGTGGCCAAGGTTTTTTAACGAATATTGTAGCGGGAAAACAATGGTGTCAACCAGAGATTTATATATAACCAAGATTCGCCCGTTCCATACTTCAGACGCGCGAACCAGTGTTTGCCTTTTAATCAGATACTTTCGCTAGACGTGCAGCGTGTGACAGAGAACAAACTATATCAATTACATAATGCAAGAGCGAGATAACTGTAACTATCACTACGCCATCTTTTCTTTAGCAGTTACGCAAAACGTAAACAGTTTTTGAATGCGCAGGGCCTATCTAGGGTTGTATAAATCTTTGCTTAGAAATATTATAGTCACGCATCTATGATTGAATTCAAATAAAACCCGTGTTCTTTATAACGTTGGTGACAAATATCAGCGGCAGTGACCACTTACCATCAGGTGGACTGCATGCTCGTTTGCTAATTTAATTTTGCAAAAAAACTACCATAATAGACATCAATCGTGTAGATGTGTGAGGTATTTAGTCAAGAATTTCCTGTTGATTAACATTTAAATATGAACGAACACTATGCTGGTTTTTCTAAAGCAAAAACGCAAGTAAGAATGAGTTTTATTAAACTGTTTGAAAATACCACAGTATGTGTATATTTTATTTACATGAGTGCATACGAGCATTTGTGATCTTCCTCGGATACTTACTCACTCGGATACGGTACTTACTACCTGAGATAAGTATGTCTCCCTTACCACACCCTTTAAACCAGAACACCAGTGCTAAATTAAATACTGCTGTTATCAGGTTGAAATAGGTGTAGTAGTGATGCCTCCGGAGTCGAGCCACAAAAGAGTCTACCATCTTTAACATAGGTATTTTCAACTATCTTCATCATCATCAACCCGTTAATTGTCCCACTGCTGGGCGCGGGTCTCCTCTCAATGAGAAGGATTGAGGCCTTAGTCCACCGCGCTGGCCAAGTGCGAATTGGCAGGCTTCACACACCTTTGAGAACTATTTTTTAAGTACTCTCAGATGTGCAGATTTCCTCACGATGTTTTCCTTCACCGTAAAGAAAGTGATAATTAATTTCTAATACGCACATAAATCAGAGGTCCGGGATTTGAACCTCGGACCCCTCGATTCAGAGGCCAAGTTTCAACCATTTTCAACTATATAAGTATTGAATATTGATTCTTATTTCGATTTGTATAACAATAAAAGTTTAATAAAGTTCATTATAATTTCATAACTTTTATATTAATTCCTTCCTTCATTATTAATTCTTAACTTCATAGAAAAAAGCTAATTTGTGGAAAAGGTGGAATCTACTACGTAGTTACGTACGCTATGCCCACAGAAAAGAGAAAGATGATAGAAATGGTATATGAGCCGATTAGTATGGAAACCGCTGT
>DWPV01002940.1:0-16148 GCA_018251915.1 Urbanus proteus proteus
TTTAACACGGTGGTGGTACGAAATGTCAATGTAAGGTTAAAGTAATACTGTTATAAGAGATGGTGGTAGGCCCCCTGTCTCTACCGTATTTGTGTATGTATCATGTATCATGCTATGAGTTGGGTTTTTTGAAGTCATTTTCACGTGCTACATGCTTATAAAATAGCTTATGACACATTAAGATCTTTTTCTTATCTTATAGTTTTGTTTAGTAGTTAATAATCAAGATATAATTAATTTGGTACTGTACTGTACTGTACTGTTGGTGGTTAAAAATCAAAACAATTACTTTTATTCTCATATTTTATTTACACATACTATCACAATACATCGAGTTTCACATTCATTACATATAAATTGAACTTAAAATTAAATAACATTAAGTACCCAATTTTAAACAAGAAATTCTTTTTACACGTACAAAAAGTTATGGGTCGTTAAACATTAATTAACAAAGAATTGAATGAAAAAAATATTAGCCGTATCAGTTGTTTAAAGAAAATTGTAAACTTAATTTAGATTAAAAATTGCACGATAATAATAGAATCTACTACCTATCTAATGATATATTTATATTTATGGTAGCAAATCTTTCGATTAGGTGAGCTTCGAGATTTGTCAATAATGATTAGGTAGTCATCTAATCCAACTTAATTATGTACCTAAAAGTTTCATTATAAAGAAAGAAATCATTGCCTTACTCTCCTCGGTAGTTAATGCCACAATTTTGAAAGGAAAAAACACACACACAAATAGACTGGCCAAAATACATCTGTAGTCCAAACTGGAATATTCATTTTTATCAGCGTTTTAGCTAATGACCCATATGTTGACAAAGTTATAAGTATGTATGATTAGATTACATTACAAACCTAAGCATTTGATCTCTATATTTTATTCTAAAAATGATGTCGTGCGTAGCTATTTCACGAGGTAAAGTTAATTTTCGTTCCAATAATAATATTTTATTAACCTATAATGAGTTTACTTCGTAATTCTTAAAATGGGAAATTATTATTATAGCTAAGAACTTAAATAAATTTAAAAATAAAATAGTATTTTTCCTATATTTATGAGTATTAATGAGTTATTTGGTAAGCTACAGGATAATGGTAGCAAAATTAATATGGGGTTGGTATTACATATTATGCTGATAGGTCTTTATCCTATTGAAATATTTCTATGTCACTTTGCAATGGTGACTTATTTACTTGTATGTTATGATTATTTTAGAGCTTAGAAGGTAAACGATTATTGACGCTACTTGCATGTGTATTTGTGTGATGTCTAAACTCTACTGAATAATATGAAGTATGAGTTTCTAAGTAGGTATAAATCTCTATTATAATACACATTAATAGTTTTGCGAAGCATTGGAGACGATTTAAACAAAGCATATTTTTGGTACTAATACTCGTAGTATGTTAAACAATGTCTCTTTGCTTTACATTTTAGTTGGTGGCTTTTTTTCACAGGCATAATAATATAATTATAATTACAATAACCCGTCTGATATGACTGTCATACAATACCAGTTTAGGAAATGAGAGCTCCCTGGGAGTGTGGTTTGATGTGGACAGGATGCGTGGCGTGCGTGTGTGCGGGGTGGGAGATGTGCGGCGGTTGGCGTGCCTGGTGGCAGCGTTGGGCCTGCAAGTGCGAGTGGGCACGGAGTTCTTCCCCGTGCTCACGATAAGCTCTGTGCTTGTCCTCGAAGTCTCGCAGTCTTTGGTTGTAACGTTCTATTTGGTCTCTCAAAGCTGCGTCCTCGATTGCCGCCCGCTCTTCATCTAGTTCCAGACACCCCACGCCGTCCAATCGCTCCAAATCGATCCAACCTCGCCAACGGACGCACACGCCGTTCATGATAAATCTTGATACAATGTGTGCCTGCCAACAAAGACAAAAACTCGTCACTTTACGTAATTAATGGCTTGCCTTCTTGGAAAACAAAAAAGTTTAACAAAAAATCACACCGGTAGGTGGTACGAGGAAGTGAAAGATTGCAAAGGAACCGTTGACCATTTGTCCAATTCTGGATAATGTTAAGAATACAAAAGTTAACTAGTTTCATTCCTTGTTTCGCTTTCACGGCTAGTTAAAAACTGTTATTTAAATAAAAATGTCGTGTATTTCGAAAAATAGAACTGAAATCACTGAATTTAGGTTTCCTATATGAAAATGCGTGTTGTCGAAATGGCCGTTCGTTATATCTGTAGATACTCAATTATAGTACAACCTTTAAGGACAAAAAAATTAAAAACGTTAAAGTAAATTAACGCAGGGAAAAATATGTAGAATAATACGTAGGTATAATTTAGGTACAAACATGCTGGGAATCCTAATGTACGACTATACGTATAGATTATCCTTGTTTATATTGTTGTACTTTCTAAAAGTCTTACATAAATAAACTGTATTCCTAAAATAATACAAAAACCTGTTCATTAAGTACATTTTTATAGTCTCACATTTAATTCCTACCATTTATTTCGACTTTAACGCGTCTAGCAAAAAACTTTTTAAAATGCCGGGTTTGATTTGTACCTGTACAAAAACGCCATAAGGTAGGCGCGCGATTCGGATCGCGTGCTCGCTTTGTTCCGGCATCCGCTTTACACAAACATTTAATTATGTAGACACTTTTCCAAAGCTTGCAATTTTGAAAATAATTATCTTTTTAATTTTTAAAATTAAGCATTATTATAGAAAATACAGCCCACGGAGAACGCTTGCCGTATGGCTCTTGACGTCCATGAATTTGTAGAGATAAAATAAAAAAAATATATACAATGAAATATGCATATTTATAGACGTCTTATTTAATTAAGGATGTATATTATTTTGTTCTTTCTTTATGGTATGCCCTACTAAAGATTTACTTTTGTTCAAAGTAGATTAGAATGTAGAGAAGCGTATCATTGATGTGGACTGATGGTTTGAATATGGACAGGGACCTGCATAAATTGTACGTAAGTACGTACTACATGTACCTACGTACGTACATTGCAATGATACACGAAATATAGGTATTATGTTGTATGAAATATCACTACTATTTTACTTCTATGGAACACAAAATAAACAACTGTTCGTAAGAAATCCTCAAAACCTTTCAACCAAAAGATTCAAATAATTCTTATTTCCCTTACTTCGATTAAGATACGTTATAAGAAAGCTTAGTACCGGTTTTTGCTGTTCGTATATTCGTGTGACAAAATTACAATGTATACACGTATTTATACAGTTACAGGGAGGAGGGTGGCACTAGCGACGGCGGCCATGATGGCTGGGCGGGCGGGGCGTCGCGGCGCCCTGCAATCTCCCTCGTTTTCCCGTATCGATTAGGGGGAAAATGCTTTCCTTCTGAATCCATTTAGGAGGATCTAAACTTTCAATCTCAGGCAGTTATGAACATCCAAACAGTTTCTATTTGAAATGTTATTGTCGCAAACAAATTTCAATTCGATGAATTAAGATTTAACTTTCTTTGCATTCGTGGACAATTGTCCACTTAATTTTGAAATATGTCTGAGATCAGACTTTCAGTACTAAATTCTCATTTTGTTAAGTATTCAATGTGAGCCTTTTAATACAAAAGCTTCTACAAATGAGACTATAATTGTCTTAATGTCTTTTTTTTAATTTCGTGTCTATGTAGTATTGTTGAGTTACTTCACGCTTTCCCACTTCTGCCCATTGAGCAATTCGCACCCTAATACAATTTCCCCTGACACGGAACTAACAAGAACTAGTATGAATACGCTCTCGAATTCTGTTAAATGAACCAAGCGTAAATAAATATAAGTATTCATATAGAAACGCAGCAGGAGGCCCCTATACAAGTAAGGGGCTAAATTCAATAAAGAACGAGTATGGCACCAAATGCGCTTCTTGGCTCTACTTCAAAATGGAAACGGATACATGATTGAAAATGTCAATCAAATTCAATATCGTAGTAACATTCAATATTTCAGAGATTATCTATAGTTCCGTATAACTGTGATTTTTAAGGTTGTATTTTGCACTATTGCAGGCTACCAAAAATGTGCCTATGTGCCTTTGTCTGTACTGGCATAACTGGAAACTATCAATCACAGAGTTAATGATCTCTACAAGAATTCTACAATGAGTTACGTAAGTCTGTGTTTGTTTCAAAATAAATTTCAGAAACTAGGTTTTCTGTAAATGTTTTTAAGCCATGCGTGAATTCAATTGCTTGCACAGGGATGGTATTATTTCAATAAATTCCACTCCTACCATGTAAGAAAGGCGGATAATTTTCGAGATTCGTTAAATTTTGTATTTGGGATGATACAAAATATTAAATATGTAATTCCGAATGATATTTTATTGGCTTTGAGTATCAGGCATAATATAGATAAATGCCTACATAATTGTTTACCCATTAAAGCTAAGAATTTCGTTTCGCAATCTTATTTCGCGCTAAATATAATTTGTAAAGATATTTTAAATTAGGTACTTTGTTGTAGTCAATAACTTTTTAATTACAGCTGGCACTTAATAGTCGGGATTACATAACTTATTAATGCATTAACATGTTTCGATGTGTTGCTATGCATTAGTGGACAAATAATTCCGAGTAAGATGTCATTCATTCAACATGTACAAATTGTACAAATCGAGTGTGGAGCGTGACCAGCACGTTATGTGCGGTGTTACGGCTTTATATTTTTTCACAACGGTTTAAAGTAATTTATGTCTTAATTTCGTTATCAAATGTTGGCCGGAAGCAGCGTGCGTTGATGACGCGCCATCAGCTACGACCGGCCAGTGATGAATGAGGTTATTACCTAGATGTACAGAATAGGATGGAATGTGTTGCTTGATGATTGATATTATTAATGCAATGAACGCAATTTGTTATTTTTTATATAGTGTGTATATCACGTTTAGTAAAGATACATATTATGTTCGTATAATAAGACGGAATACATAGGTATAGCTACGGCATTATGATAGAGCTAAGATAAGCAAGAGTTGCTTCTGAGCACGATGGCAACTATTATAGCTCGAGCAATCATATATGACGAATATGATATGTTAAGCAATGCAAGGTCGGTTCTTGCATAGGTTCGAGTGGAAAATTTTCGTGGGCGTTACCATGCTTCGTGAGCTTCGCATAAGTGAAGTATGCTGAAGTATCTATAGGTGTTCTTATTGTTTGTAGGAATTTAAAGAGATTTTACTTTAGACAATAACATGTTAAAATAATAATTAAATATTTAATAAAATAAGTTTGATTTGAATACTTGTACGCGCGAACTTCTATCATGAAAGTTTAGTTTTCACTTTTTTTACCTATTTTGATATTTTCCCTAACACCTTCTTACTTCAGTCTTTCTCCTTTAGTGAATAAAATAAAAAATATTGGCTAATATATTTATCTATCGTGGTAGCTTTAGTAGTTTAGGCTTTGCGATTATAAGGCAAAAGTGAGTATCGTTTCACGTTCACCGATTGCGTACCTACGGATAAGTATGTATAATCTAGATACCTGTGCAATTTCAAGCAGTCTTGTGGCCTGGGAGAAAAATGAGGTAAAACTGAGTATGTATCATTTCACATTTATCAATTGCGTATGGATGAAGATAACCTGAAACCTGTAATAGGTAGGTACCTAATTACAAGTAGTTCTATGGATTGGGAGAGATGCTTACCTTTCCGTTCTCTTTTTGGAAGTCGCAGCCTCGGCTGTTGTAGGGCGAGTGGTCGAACACCAGCTGCAGGTTAGTCCCGGTGGCGGTGAAGGCGATCTCGGTGTGGCCTTCGCGGCAGCCGCTCGTGAACCGCATCTGGCGCTCCTCTGGAGGACGGTCGCGGTACCCCGTGTACCTCACCTAGTTGGTACATTAAAATATTGTTAGGAAGACAACATAATTTTCACATTTTTTTTCATTTATATCTCTGATGATAAATAATGTTGATAAGACTGATGATAAGTTTTTGTCTATTAAGTATATGTCTTAGGTACTGGCACTGTCACATAGCAAGAGCATGAATTTTAATAAAAATTAAATTAAATTGTTGGTGTTATTAAATAAGTACCTACTTGTACGATCATTATTTTATCGTCTTCTTTGTGTTCATTGAGTGAACTACTATTATTAACGATGAAATAATTTATAAATTTGAATAATGGTTTGAAAAAATATATCAGCAATAAGAAGGTGATTTAAAAACTATAAAACAAATTAACAACCGGTTTAACTCATCTCATGGTCTAAAAGGAATAAAATAATATAAGGAAATAACGGGTTGTCAATAAATCTTGATCTTAACCTAGGGTTATGTGAGGTACTTAATAAGACGAAATCAACAAAACACTCGAGATACGATAATATCTTGTTTAGAGTTGTTGCCATGCCAGCTTCCGGATCTAATTAACACGCTTTTGTTAATCATCTGATCATGTCAATATTATCACAATACCTATTGCATCAATTGAAGTTACACAAGGATTATCACGTTTTAAGAACTCAAGGAAATCTTCGTCAAATATTAAGGATCTCTTTAACGTAGGAATTAAATTAATTCTGAAATCGCATAATCATAATACGTCACCTACATAAAGGCAAAGGCATTCTTAAGCAAAAAACATTACAAAACAAATTTCATAAATATAAAAACATTCAACTAAACGGCTATATTAACAATATATAATAAAATATTACTTATTGTTAATTCTTATTAGATAATGAGCTATTAGGTACATTAAACGAAATTCACGTTTTAATTATAACGAGGCTCTGCCTAAATTAAACTCTATGCAGGGTCCGGGATTTTTGTAATTTTGCGAAGGATCCATAGATATTATCAAAGGTTTTGTAATAATCAGCTCGGATCTTTACTCTAGATATAAATTTACTTGTAGGTATGAATGCCTCTTTACTTTTTAGTGATCTTGATCATTATATAATCGGCTCCATCAAACTGATGCAATTTGTTTAGGTTTGTTTGTTAAGGAAAGATGGCAAAAATAACATTACGTACACTAGTTACTAAGTTCATTTCTAACGAATGAAATTATGTGATTCAACCTTTGTGAATAAAGTGGTCATCATCCATGTTTGACTCTTAGGGTTTCCCGGGTTCTCAAAGTGCAAGAGAAATTACCTATGAAGATTCATTAGGTAATTAGTATGATAGAACATGATTTTTAAAGATTGGTTGGTTAGTGGTTTAACTGCGTATAACAGCAGTGTTAAGCTGTTTTTGTTTTTTATTTGTTTATAGGCACCTACTAGTCAAATATCATGCATGTTTTGTACTTCAATATCTTTAAGAAATGGTACTGGAATTGGGCGTAAGTTTATATTTGTTTGTAATTGCTGTTTTAGAATTAAGTATATGTTTACTCATCGACGGGTGTGGTTTTCTAGAATGTTCCAAACGCAGTGTGTCTACTGGGAATCTGTGCTCTACATTTCACTTAGTATAAACATTATAAAGCCTGTGTTCGTAACTACAGAATTCTACCTTATTATATAAATCTATTCGAAAGTTCTAAACATTTTAAGTGTATTCGTAGTAGCTAGACTATTTATATTGCATTGTATTCCAAGTACAGAAGTGAGTACTTGAATAATGGGACTTCACTTTTTCCTGTTAGTTAAAACAGAAAATACTGTGACGCGTATGTTAGTATTCATGTTATTCCAACATTTCCTTAAATTTGGTACACAATAATAATAACGTAGCCATATCTAATAATCGCGTAAGTTGCTTAAAATATGGGAACTTACCTCGCTTTCTCGGCTCAATCTTTTGAAGAGGTCTTCAGTTTCGAATTTGTTTTTTTGATCAGGGACCACTCGAGGCATTTTGAATATGAAACGCGGCTTTGGCTGTTCGTACAGTCCGATGGAGTCGAAGGGTAGCATACCAGCAAGAGCAGCTGGGTCACTCATTGCGTGCATAACACGGTAGACAGTTACAAAACAACACTGCTAATCATCACTATTTATGCGACACAAACTGACTCAGTTCTGCGAGGGCGATGATTCAGAATACAACTACGAACTGCGCAAGGCTTGAAACACGACGACTGCCCTACACGACAATCGGCTACTGAATAACCATCTGCACGGTCACGGGTGCCCGGGAGAATTTCCATCAGGGCGGGGTCTCCTATTGGAGGGGAGACGAGCGCCAATGACGGGACTCCCTGACGCCGCCCCGCTCCTACCGACGCCTTCTTTACGCAATTTCGGGAGCTTTCGAGCGAAAAGAGGGTTTTCTCCCCTCGACATGTTTCAAAATAAATACTGTAAGCAACAAAGCGCATGAATGTATAATGATGGGCATTATGCTCTTTCGACGTTTGGAGTGTTTTATGTACTTGTATCACTCCTTTTGTTCCTTTGTAACGAGATCAATGTATGCTATGTGCAGTATGTTTGAAGGGGAGCATGATCCCAGGATCAGATAAAAATGAAACACGATATTTTTTAAGCTCCTATAAAACTAAATTATTAATACTACGTTCATAATAATAGGGAGTTTCATAGGAAGGTATTATTTACTAAAGGGCAATTGGCCGTATAGGGAGTAGCTGAATAACTCAGTTTTTACTCACGTGTTATAAGAGCCACTCACTATTCCATCTCACTTATTAAAAAAATAGTTAGTAGCGTTAATAACTTTGTATCTACAAGTTCAATTTTATTTATTGGTGAGTGTCAACTTATTAATTAATTTCTTGAAGTGTCTTACCTATTTATAGTAGGTACAAAATCCCTGTAAGAAAAGACTCAGTACAGTAATTACGGAGAAAACTAGGATAAATAATAAAAAACTAAAGATACATGTCTACATGTTCAGGTAAGATAGAAACATAGTGAAAACATGAAAAACTTTACGTATTTTGATTCTACGTTAGATTCGGCAGAGTGGATTTCTAAAAGAAAATTATTTGTGAAAGTTTAAACCAGTCAAAGATCGTAATTTAAGATAAAGAAAGAAACTTTATAATTATAGTAAAATTATATAAATTCACATTTTTATTTAATGATTGCATGTGTACCTATACCTAGCATGGAAAGATGTTATGTACTTAGATACCTAGATGTAAGCAGAAAATGTATGAATGCCTTGTTAAACATTTTTTTTTAGTTTATAAATTATTGCATAAGAATAAGGTTCGTGTACCTATATATAGCATCAAATTCAATTTTCAAGATAATAATCTGAACAGAAGTAGGTACGTTTCGGTAATCATAGAGCTTTTCCGTCGACAAAGGGCGGCGGCGAGTGTCATGAAATGTATCAAATGTTTTAAGGGTATATGTGATAAATGACGATAAATGACGATCCATCAGAGATAACGCCACGTCTAAGTGTCGCTTTTGTTGTTACATTTTGTACTTAAACTGTTACTCAAAGCAGCCGACAACGCAGGTAAAAAGTTGTTTGCTTTTGTCAGAGAGATCTGCAACTCTACCAAAACATTGCCTCTTAAGTAGTTAACATTCTTCAAATACTTTTTCCTTGCTTTTATTTCCTTAATAACATTATTAATTAATAAGGTAAATTATACGTGCGTACTTATTAACTACGTATTGCTAGGAATTTTTCAAGAACTGATATTAAGTTACTAATATGGATTGGTTATTTCTTGATGATTTTTTTTAATATCAATGTACTGTATTGTAAACTTTGTCCTTGTACTATTAGGATTAGGCGAGGAAGGTCTCGATGAGGGTTTTAGTGCGGTAAAAATCTTATATCTCTCTCCTAGGGCATAATGCCTTTTGAAAGTTTCCCCCTGTCACCTAAAAATAAGGAAGGAAAGTTATATTAAAGCATGCATTGAGAATATTATATTTTAAATAATGTTACATTTTTGATATTGTCACGTATTTTGTGTTATTGAAATGATGTCGAAGCGGGTAGACACGTGTCGCGACGCCGCGTTTGATCCCGGGCGTCGGTGGCGAGATGCCCCGCACGCTCCGCTACTCCACGCCATCCAAAGAAATCACTTAACTGTTAAGTAACACAATTGTTTCATAATCACGTAACGTTTTATATTAAAACATCTTTAAAAATAATTGAAAATTCTTTCAAAAAGAATTACATACCTACCTACTAAGCAAGTAATAAAATCAGTTGCTCTACCAACTATGAAATCACTCATTTCAACTTTTGAGGCCAAATTTGGAACACCTTCCCCTAAAATTATTGCTTCAACACGTCATTCAAATTAGATCTTAACGCTAGTTAACGCTATAATTGCTGTTACAATACTGAAGATGACAAAAATATAAAATAATTATTTTAAATATAGGTACATATTTAGCAACGGAGGACGTCACACAAACACTGGTGGGAATTTGATAAAATATTGTACCCACATCCTTTGATGTGATAACCGATATGTTGTTTAGGTAGGTACTATGTTTTTGTGCAACTAATACTGAATGCCCCATACCAGTTCAACTGTTACGTATGAATTTATTCAAATAAGTAAATAATAATATGTAGAAAATATACATATATACAAAAATACAAAAATATAAAAACTAACAATAACACAAAACACAAACCATTAAAAATATAGCTACAAAATATCAATAAGCATACTTACTGGTATGTAAAATATTTAACATTGATCCATAATTAAAATTAATTATCTGATCGTTGCACCATCTCTTAAAATTAAATATTAATAATTAATATAAGGATGATAAAATCTTGTCCAATATCGCTGTAGCCAGGCTAAATACTTATAATGGGTTTTACTGGGTGTTCCTTGGAGTTTTTACGCACAGAACCCTAGGTATATTATTCGGTAGTTCCCAAATATGGAAAAAGTAATCTTTAAATCTATAATAGGTTTATCACGGTCTGACTGAAACTTAAGCCCAAAACACACCGCTTTAGTGACTACTGCGTCTAGCTGGTCGGAAATTTAACATAAATATTATTATTTGAACATTAGGTACAGTAAAAATTTTATCTAGAAACTGCCGCTTTGATCTACTTTAATGACTTTATAGCCTATACTCTTCGAACTACATAATATAATATCAGTAGAGTATACGCAGTAATTTAAGTCGTAGGTACCTTACATTGTAATAAGAGCCCAACAATAAACCATCGTCCTAATAAAATAATTTAGGAAAGCAACTAGACATCTTTCTTTTATTTCAAATCCGGTTGTTACAAAAGAGGAATTGCATTGCATTGTTGAAACAATTCTCGTCTTAGTTCTCACCTCGGTACAAGTTTTTTTCAATACAACCTGTAATAAATCAACACATTGTTAGTCGCCCGTTCATTTCCATATTTACTTAGTGACAATGACCGTACCGACGTTTAATTAATTGATCCATAAACCTTTTCACAGATGTAGAGCAAATTGTATGCATTGACCCCCGAATAAAACAATAAAAAATGAACACAAAGAAAGGGTTACAACATGTTCCCATTAGCAAGTATTTTAAGGCGTATTCTGGGCAGTTGACTCATTTGTTATACTGTTTCAATTTTTTATTTTACCCTTTTAAACTGTAACATAAGGGGATTCGTAAAAGAAGAAAAAACAACTTTATTGTTGACTATGTTTTCACGGAATACTTTGCATTCAAAAATGTTCAATTGCTCTAAATAAACTGTAAATTTACCCACAAAAGAAAAACTCTACTTAATTTGGCGATGAATCATAGTCACGCAAACTTAGATTTGAAGAGCGTATGTATTTCCAAACAAGTTCGAGAGAAAAATACGTATTAACAAGGTTGTATCGACGGGATTTCACCGCGCCCGCGTCGGTGATTAGCGTCACAGATACGATTTACGCCACAATATACCTGTTTCTTCGTAGGTTATGTATAAACCGGATTTAGATATAAGTAATTAATTAAGTTCACTGACAAAAGAATAACCTTACATTTCTATTTTATATATTTCGTTGTACTGACTTTTTGTCGGCGATATACTAGTGGATTGAATTTTAACTAAGTGTCAAATTATATAATAATAAATCATGTAGAACAGTTTTACTCACCTAAAAAAAACGAAACAAAATATTTTAAGAAAGAGTATGACACAACATGTATAAATATAAACTTCAATAATTATAATGTGAGAAATACATCTTTATTTTAATCAATTTTGCTATCAGTATTGTAATTGAGAATGTTATTTGTAGAATACGGATACCAAAATAATGGTAAAATAAGAGACCAATCTGCTTGGGCGAGCGGCAATAATGAGGTAGGTACGCTAAATATTTCAATACAGCATTATCGTATCCATCCATCAACCTTTTGAAGTCCTTCGCTGGACGTAGCCCTCCTCCTAATGGGGGCTTTGCTAATAGTCACAGATCCACGTACGCATGTAGGGAACAGGTACGCATGTGCCATTGTAATAAAGTTAGGTACATAGGAACAGGCTGCTGTCTATCTCCTGAATAGTACCTTGATGTATAATCGAAGAGGAGGAAGCACAACACGAAATGGATTCAAGTAATGACCAGGCAATCCAAATCCATCCGTTAGTATGAATATACGTGCCTGTAGATACAAGATTTTAGAATTCGGGAAGAATAAGCTCAAAAGGGCTTGAGTCCCTTAGCTACTGGAAAAATGAACATTATGGAGCTTTGAAGAAAGTTATATATATCAGGAAATAAACAAAAACATACATCTACGTTCTTGTAGATGGCGTAACGTAATGGTTCATAGTATCGAAATTAACGAAGGTCAATACACACGAGCAGATCCACGAATGAAGCTACTAAGTTTAATATTACGAAGTCCGTTGACGCGGTGCCGTCTAACGTCTAAGCCCGTAGGTCGTAAACCGGCAAAGAAGCCGTCAAACATTGTTTATGCGAGCGATTCGGCCAGTGCTTTGTCTTTTGCCGCATGGCCTTCGAACGACACCCTAATAAAAGGCGTGGCAAAAAATGGCCTAATGGCTGTTGATCCCATTTCGAGGCAATAAAATGCAACAAAATTAGCTTTTGTTAAATATAGAATAGTCCGAAACTCTGACGTAGCAATTCAAGTTCTACCGGACCGGCTCAATTATATCTATTGTTTTATGGGCGTGTTACTGTTAAACCTATTGTTATATTACATTTAGGGTACAACAAATAGCGGCAAACATTGCAAATGAAATATTTTCATGGGACTTTTATGCCCACGAAATAAATGTTTATGCAAAGGACTAAACCGACAGTAGATATAGATATTTGTTCACCTTTATTAGTGCAGTAGTTGTTTATTGCCTTTTTAACTGCAGCTATAAACTCCAAAATGTTTGTGATTTAAAATTGTGTGTTATTTGCATCAGCACCTTGTCATGTAATAAAGTCTATGGAGAAAAGACTAGATAAGACTAGACTATAGATAATACCGTGTTTATTGTTTCTACAGAAATTAAATTTAAATATGAATTATAATTGAATGGTGCTAACCTTATTTGTTTTTCACTAGTCGCACGATTTTTTTTCTTTAACGGGATAAGAGAATCAGACTGGTGATAGGCACACCACATTTCTTTGCAAATTGGGAAAATGTTATACCATAACAGAACCCAAGTTTTCGGCTAACATGCAAGTATATTGTATTTTAAATGGCGTATCTAATACATGTTTATTCATCAAGATTCAACGGCACTCTAAAAGTTTGTTTGTATTGTTTTATAAATTATGAAATTTAAATTACCCTATAGGTTCACAACGAATCTCGCAAAAATTGTTTAATACTGAAGGACTGGCACTACACCATCCAAAATTCAACACGATGAACACACAAACTCCAAAAATATTCTGATAAAGACAATTGTACTCGACTAATATATATTCTTATGTTAATTTAATAAAAAAAACCGTTTATAATTTTTATGTAATTTTAAAATCTATCAATCAAGTTTTTGCTATTTCTACGAACTATATCAATTTCTTAGATACCATTAATAACTTGTATGTGAATACCCGTTTGAAGTGGTTCGCAGAAAATCATTCTCTATTGCTATGTGTGATTATAACAAGTTAACGCGAATCGTTGAGTAGATCAATAAACATCGAGCACCTGCTAGAGCCTCGGCTTATTGGAATTTAATCAATAACAGTGATTTTTCAGGTTTAAGCATAAAATTAGTAAATATATTTCTGCCATGTGTCGCAGTCTCGAATAGCTCTACTCTATCTAACCATGGATGTTTTAGGAGGCGACTTAGGGACAAAATCTAGGAGATGGGCAGCAGCGTTTTACCGTTTTACATCAACACGCATTGCGATCACAAACACGCATGCCAAATCTCTGTTACCTAGGGAAGATCTAACTTCAGCAGAGGACACCAGAGGGCTGATGACTACTACCTTTTTATTTATTTTTTTGATGACTACTTCTTAGAAAAGTAATAATCGAAATTGTCAATGAGATTGAGAGTGTTGCTGACTTTTTATTTATTCCTTGAATGATAATGGACAGTGGAAATCGATAAAAATTGAATTGCCTTGTCTTACAAATCATATGAATTCAATATATGTTCTAAATAAATTCTTAGTAGCTAATTATCATGTTAGCTAAGATGTTCATTGGCTCATTTTATTTCATTAACGTTCGCAAACACTATTCATTATCATGCAAACACGGTTTTCACGTTTTTATACCTATCGCATTAGGTAAATTGTAAAAAATCAACGGCCACAAGTTGTGTATATTCATTTGTGGTTTTATTGTGATAGCTCTTCACTGCTTTACATAAATAAGTATAAGCTGTATATTGTGTATCGTAATAGTGTTCAAAGGTTTTGCTTTCCATTATTAAATAACAACAAAACCCAAGACGACAACGGACAAATTAACGAGTACATACGATATTTTTATATAAGTATATGTATGTAGGTATTTGAAATTAATATGGTTTTCACTGCTTCGTAAGTACATACTGTCTAGCTTGAGACATATATGTTTATTTTATTCCGAACTACGGATATACTCGTATTGTGGTAGGTATGCGGTTTCAACTATAGGTAAAGTAACTTACATAAGGTTAGGTTTATTTATCTATCAGATTACGACTACCATTGCTCCTTATTGATATTTTTGAACATATAAAACTATTTTGAAGGTGATAGTCTCCTTCGTGGTTTGACTTCGGCTTCAGAGACACAGCTGCTACGTCGTCGTGTTTTGATTCGAAGACGTTGGCAAGATAGAGCCACTTATACTTAGGTACGTGTTGTTCCAACTTATTAGCCGGAGTAGCATCTTTTCTGAGATCGACTTCAAATAGTAGGTACTATAATCCAATCTGAGATTAATTTATAATAGACTAGTTTGTGCCCGCGGCTTCGCTCGCGCTAATGTGTAGGTACATTCGCACAAAGAGGCTGTACATATCAACGGTTTATAGGTATAAAAGTTACTTTTCTATCCCTCGGGAGTAGTACGTTTTTGCAGGATGAAAGGTACTCTATGTCCTTTTCTGGATCCCTTACGATGCGTGTGCAAAATTTCATAACGATCGGTTGAGCAGTTAAGCTTCACGCCTTAACACGTTACAAACAAACAAACAAATAAACGGACTTTCCCATTTATAATAATTAGGATTTTTATGGGCAGCAACGGCCACTTCGGTGGACTGCGTGCTCGTTTGCTACTTGTAACATAAAACACACGCACAAAGTTGAAGTAAAATCAGAAAAAGTAGGTAAATAGAAATATTTTCCTTATATTTTACATTTCCGCTTACATCATTAAGATGCAGATCCAAATTCCGGCATCATGTTGTAAACAGCGTGTGTAAGAGAAGGTCAGAGTTATGTCACGAACGGTTATGGCGCAATAAGCGAAGAGAGGTGCACCGTAAAATTTTTCCTGTTACTTATTTTCTTTGAAGTATAATCGAAGTATAGTTAGAACGAAAATAATAAATGTACGATATTTATCTGGAAATATATACATACTTATATCCAAACAAATATCCTGTCAAGAACACGGAACAAGGAACAAGAAATTATCGCTCTATACGTAGGTCGTCAAGAGTTGGTAAGACAAGAGTACTAAACTTTTACTAGGTATTTATAGTATTGTCCCTGTAGTTCCGGGACCAGAATAGGGCTACGGTATCCCCTGCCTGTCGTAAGAGGCGACTAAAAGGGGGCT
>DWPV01002941.1:0-16146 GCA_018251915.1 Urbanus proteus proteus
GACCGTCCACTCTCTTGCGGCGACCTACGCTCTAGGTAGCTATAACACATTTCAGGTTTGAGATTTAAAGAAAGAAGCAGTCATAGACATGGTTAAAACTCGGCCTGGTAATTAAAAGGTCTGAGATTCGATTTTATTTACATTTTGATGAATGCTAAATAACCGAAACTTATACGGAAGCCGGTGAGTGGGTGCACTTACAGGTACTTACACCAATCCCTAATAAAGCAACGCAGTGGACGCATTAAAATGTACCCGACCCTCTCCACCTATAAGGAATCGTCATGACCATATGAATTGAACAACTATAATTATGTTTATAATTTTATTTTTCCAGAGAGCGGACGCGAGTAGAAATGGAAACAGTGCTGTGAGGCGCGTATTGCGCCACCCTATTTCAATTCCTGAAGGCTGTTCTTACACCAAGTTATACAAGACGAAATTAGTTATACCTAATGTTAAAATACGGACAGATAAAAAAAACGTTGTAATTATTAAATAAATTATTCCAATTATTAAAACAGAGTGATGGACGTAGATAGCGAAGCGTTGTTGTGGGACGCGCGCGCGGCGCGGGCTGGGCGCTGGGCGTGCGTCCTCGTGTTGTCTACTACAATAAAATATATTTTTTGGACAATATTTATTCTCTTTTATATACCTTTAAGTTAGTAAATATATTTTGTCAGGTATCACTTAATATTATTTTGTTACTTTTAATTTTAAAATGATAAATTCTTTATGAACGTTTGGGATTTTGTAGAATTTTTTTACTACGGAAACAATAAAAGGTTACAATTTTACATGTATATAATACTCCCTTTATACTACACCCCTATATCTTTAACATATTGAACTATATAAAACAGCAGTAAAACAGGGAATGTTTTTAAAAAACATTACCTAAAAATTTTTTGTTAACATTTTCATAATTTATAAAACCTTCATAAAGCAATATAATACTTATGATATTAAAGTTACAAACATATATATTTATGTCTGCCATTAACATGCTATTAACACCTATTTTGGAATCAATAAACAACATTTATTTTCAAAATTTAAAATTAATGCTATGCAAAGTGCCTGTACCATTATTTAGATATTTTCAGACCAATAAAATGGCAAAGACTGACATAATAAGTATATACCTACTAACACTAAGTAGGTATCTACAGTTAACAACATAGTTAGTCAGTTAGCATTGTCTAATGGGAATATAAAAAAGTCCTCAAATAAATGTAATAAATCCATGTTCCTGTTTCGATTAAACCTCTACAATTGTGGTCTTTCGAGCCGGATCACAGATCTCTTAGAGTAAGATATTAATTTGTTCCGTTTCCGGGAGATTTCTGAAACTAACCATAGACAAATAGGCCATAGACAAATAGAGAATAGCTTTTTCATGCGTTTTCTTTGAATACCTTACTTGATATTCAAAAGGATATAATTATTGATTATTATAAATTCAAAGGGTAAGAAGCGAGGGTTTTAAATGAAAATTAACTATAGCAGACTTGAATCCTTGGTCGTAAAACATAAAAAAAATTCATTGTCATAAGTGTCACTGCCAGTTATTGTCATTTTCCAGAGTTTCGCCGAAGGTGATTTGAGTTTGATGACAGTACAAAATTTTTAAACTAAAATAGATAAAATTGTAAGAAGTACTTGGAGTGTTTTAAGCTCAGATCTTATTAGTTTTTATAAACCGAAATCATGTCTAGAGATATAATTATCCTTACTCCGAACGGTAGAAGAATAAAAGTTCAGTGTACAGCTGATACCAATATCCTACAGGTAAATAAAACTTTGGTCGGTTTTCAATGTAATTATTATGCTTAATGATTATTTTATTCGTATAATAAACGGTCCTAATCCTATAAATAGGTTACCAACCTATTTATACGATTCTATTCTATTCTAAAAGTCATCGTCTTGTAAATTTGCGTGATCATGTATGAATTTATGAAAAGAGTTACATAGTTTAGAAAAGTCCCATCAGAACCCTTTATAACCCACTGGCATATGACAAAAAAAGGATTTTCTTAGATATTTATTAGTAAATTTCAAAGAAATAAATCTACCTATACAAATAAAATTGAAGCGTCTGTTTGTTGTTCAAAATAAGATTTTTTTTACTTAATGCATATGAAAGTATACACCATACCTATAACGAAAATGCAATTTAAAAAAATTTTGTCTGTTTGGCTGAGCTAAGCTTCTAAATGGCTGGACCGATTTTGACGGGACTTTCAATGGAAGATAGCTGAAGGACTCAGGCGTAACATAGGCTACTTTAATTTTCGAAATAAGCATTAGCGCGCAGGCCACGCGCCTGCGGGCCTCCTTGCGGTAGGGTGGTATGTTAGCTATGTTTAGATAAGTATTCCTTTTTACTTTTTTAATGAGGGTGAAACCGCGGGGTTCACCTAGTTAACCATAATCTTAATTATTATTAAGAATACATGTTATTTTAAATGCATGTTCATTTTATTTTGTCCATCTCTGAGTATATTATATTAGAGACAAGTAAAATTATTTTTCTAGACTTCATTGAGTTTTTTATATAAACCAATTATGTTATTTTGTATGTGTTCCAATATATGCAGGTATATTAAAAATAGAATTAAATCCAATAAATATATAATTTTATTATATCATCATGATTAGCATTATGATCATCATGATTAGCATCAGATAGGTATATATGGATTACTTTTACGTTTTAATACATATTGTATTGTTAATTTTAATTTTGACAAATTTGTATACCTATTTCAGGTATTGGAAGATGTATGTATTAAACAAGGGTTCCAGTCTGAGGAGTATGATCTAAAACACCACAATAAAGTGCTAGATTTAACAACAACTGTCAGATTTTGTAACTTGCCTAATAAAGCCACACTTGAAATGGTAGAAACTGAGAAGAAAAGAGTAGAGTCAAATGTAGTTATTGGTTTACATTTAGAAGATGGTAAGATATAGATCTTCTGAGTTCAGAATTTTGAATTAAATTTTTCTTATTGTATTCTAACCTAATAGGTTTAAAAGACACTTTATATTTTGTATGAAAATTTAATTTCAAATATGAGAGCAATGAGATTTGGTTCATATTATGATACCTTTTTTTTTTACTTTAAGGTGAAAGAAAGACTGGTGATTTTCCCTCGAAAACAACGCTATTTGATTTGATTTCATCATTAGCTCCCAATCAATTAGGAGCTTTAAAAAACCCAGCTATTATGTATATGCGCCAGGAGGTGATCGGTATAGCCGCCCTTAAAGAAAAAACCCTTAGACAGTTGGGATTACTTACTGGAAGAGCTATATTGAGATTGTTAGATAAGGCGGAAGAAGCTACGTAAGTCACATTATTTTGCAGTATATGTTCATTCGTTATCTATTACTAGGTACTATCTGACTACTGAGCGTGCTTATTTTATAACCTTTTAACTACCTTGAATGCAATTAACTGAAATCCAACTTGTGCAATTGAATCTGGAACTTAAATGGTTAATTAATATTAATTTATTGAGTACAAATTCTGTATATAGTTTTGTTAATCTATTTTAAACCCAGATAAGATAGTACAATTTTTTTTTATGAAATAATAATTTACCATGAAATAATTTAGCTAAAATTATATGCATATTTCAGGCAAGCAAATGTTTCGGCAGTTTACCGACGTCAACCAGATAAGGTCGCAGATGTTAACACCAGAAGTACACCAGATCAGTCTAATAGTTCTAAACCTACTAATGTTGATATGGCAGGACCATCTAACATAGATAAAGGCCATGATGTCGCGAAATTTGATCCCATTAAATTAATTAAAAATGAAGTAAAGACTGCTCACAAAGAAAAAACAGAAGAAACAGCTAATACACAAGAAAGTGACCAAACAAATGAGTCCAATGAAATGGATGTTGATGAAGACATTCAAGATCAAAGGCCAAGGCATAGTCAAGATGTTACTCATACAAATAATACCAATAACGTGGTTCCTTGCAACACCCAAGAAAATCTTGAAAGGCGGTTAAAAATTGAAGACGAAGTGACATTTGTTGGTTCAGTTTTAGATCTTCTGAAATTTAATCAGTTTCTGTATAATAAAATTACACTAAATGCTTAATGTTTGACCTACTTTCAGCTAGGAACACAAAAAGCCATAGTATTTATGCAACCAGATGTAGTGGAAGAAGATGTATGTGATCTTCCAGACGATTTTTATGATTTGACAATAGAAGAAGTGCGAAAAATATACCATGAACTGCAGCAAAAGCGTATAGAACTAGAAAATACACCCTTAATTACTGCAGATAAGCGAGAAGAACTAAAGATACAGGTTTACTAATAATTCCTATTAAAGCTCAAGCATTTTGCAAGTAAACAATGCCGACAAATAAGTCTCTCTTTATAATTTTTAAACTTACTTTTACTAAATTTTTTTTCAGACATCCCAACAGAAGATAAATATGTATAAAAATGTTGTTGTAAGAGTACAATTTCCGGACAATATTATACTTCAAGGTGTGTTTACACCTACCAACACCATAGAAGATGTCACCAATTTTGTAAAAGAATATTTAAAGAATCCAGCAGAACCTTTCAGAATATGTAAGTTTTCCTTCCATTGGTTACTTTCACACAATTTTATATTTGAGGTCTAATTGAAATATGTAGTTAAACAATGTACTCCAATACCTCTACTCCATGAAATTTGAAAAAATGAAATTGCAATTTTTATTTAACAAAAAAATATATCAAAATATATCAAAACTATCTCACAATACTTACAATTATGTCTGATCTATGCACCTTATTAATTTCTGTGTTATTTCTTTACAATAGTCACAACGCCACTCAAAGAGTCCTTAGACCCACAAACAACGTTACTGTCAGCGAGATTTGTCCCTTGCGTCCATATGCACTTCAAATGGGTCAATGATAATTCAAATCAACAATATCTTAAAGATGAAATATATTCAAAGAAAACTTCCAGTGATGCAGCCGGCATCTTAGCGTCGAAGTATAGGTAAGATTTCAGTGGCTTATGGTAGAATTTTGTGTATAGTTGTCAGTAGTAAACCTTGATTTTTTTTAATTGGATTAGGTGGACACCTACATTTGCTGACTAGAGTTGCTAGTATAATAGACAGGCAAATATAGTGAAACATAAAGTTTTGTTTTCAGTTCTTGCACACGAACTTGTATTTATTTCCAGAGCACCCAGTAGAAGAAGATTAGATGATGGCAACATGTCTCAGAAACCAAACACGGAGAAGACCACATCTAAACAAAGCAAAGTGCCAAAATGGTTCAAATAACAAACTTCAGGTTTATCTGCTTAGCACATCAAACACCACTGTAACTGTGATGGTATGTAAAGTGTTCCAACCACTTAACACATGGGCGCCTTTCTACCAGAGATGTGCGAAGTAGCTAAGCTACAGGCATGTGTCAAATGCAACAATAAGATAGCTTCATATTTATAGTTTAGCTTACTACGGACGTTCACCAAAGATATATTTTTTATTTATATGAAAAGATGCAATTTAAGATTAGACCTACAGATGCGAGCTTATTGTGACCCTTGTAAGTCATAATCTTCAAAGATCATCCTTCACACTTAGCTTTGATGAAAAAGGTTAACTAGTTACGTATTTTAGCTTGAACCTCGCTCATTGCCTAACCACATCGCACATATTTGATAGAAAAGCTTCCTAGTTGATGGTGATTTTATAAGTTGTATAATATTTGAGCAATGTTTTCTTCATTGTGAGGCAAAAAATTTAATGTTCACATAACTCTACTTTGTACATGTGTAAAAAATTACTAATAATAATGCAAAACCCGTCAAAGCAGATTTTTTTATAACATTGTTTACATACTCGTTAATTTTTACTTTATTTTAAAGATACCCTTATTAAGGCTGCAGTCTCTAGTATCTATACAAATAAATAAAATTGAAGTGTCTGTTTGTGATTTCAAAATAACATTTTTTTACTTAATGCATATGAAAGTATACACGATACCTATAACGAAAATGCAATTTAAAAAAAAATTGTCTGTCTATTTGGCTGAGCTAATCTTCTAAACGGCTGGACCGATTTTGACGGGACTTTCACTGGAAGATAGCTGAGGGTCTAAGGCGTAACATGGGCTACTTTATTTTTTTTAAGCATTAGCGCGCTCCACGCGCATGCGCGCGCCGTCGCGGTAAAGCGGAATGACATTTATCCTTAAATAAGTATTTTTTTTTACTTTTTAAAGTCGGGTGAAACCGCTGGGATCAGCTAGTAGGTAATAGAGCCCTTGCTTTTCGACTTCGGCGCTATCGCCGCACCTATTTCTGCATTATAACAGCAGTGTTCAGCGCTGTTTTGTTCTGGTGTGAAGGGTGTGGTAAGGGAGACATAGTTATCCGAAGCGTTCCAACTTAGTCCTCAGGGCAGCAACGCATCTGTGATCAACCTTAGGTAAGACCTTTATCTTATCTGGGGTTAATTACAGATGTCCATAAGCGGCAGTGGCTACTTACCAACAGGTGGACTGCATGCTCGTTTGCTACTTTGAAACAATAAAAAATCCATCATAAGATATATACCTAGTTAAAAAAGGTATTAACAAAAATGGTGTTTTTCCATAAGTCTACTTGTGTTATAATGCTTTTATTTACTTATTTTATAATTGAAATCCTAGCTAGCTAGCTTAGCTAGTCCATACAAACAAATAAAATTAAAGTGTCTGTTTGTAATGTTCAAATAACAGCCATTTACTATACACGAACTAAAAACGTAAGAAATGCTATCTTGCTAATATTATAAAGCTGAAAGTTTGTGAGGATGGATGGATGGATGGATGTTTGTTACTCTATAACTTAAGAACGGCTGAATGGATCTGGATGAAATTTGGTGCAGACATAGACATTAGTCTGGAATAACATATAGGCTACTTTTTATCCCGGGAAAATGGGCGGTTCCCGTGGGATACATTTATTTTGTTTTATCGCCGTGTCAATTTTGCGACATTTACTTTTCAAACGCTGGTGAAACCGCGGGGATCATCTATTACTATAAAAAATATAGAGTTATGATTTTGTCTCTAAAATATAAAAAAAAAATCGCTCTTGTGTAGAGTTGCATATTTTTGAGTTAGAGCAATAACATTTTCCATCATCGATATATGTAGTTACATAAAATAGCTATACATTTGCATGTGACTTCATTCCGTTTCCTTATCTAACAAGTAATTAAGGCTTGTTGAAAGATTACACCTAATTATACTTCAAACAGCTATATTGTTCCTTATACTAACGAGTGGTTTATTATGCCGTCTTTGTGCAGTAAATATTGTAGTTTTGTAATCTTTATTTGAGACTAGCTGAACCCCGCGGTTTCACCCGCGTTTAAAAAGTAAAAAAGAATACATATTTAAACATATATGTCATCCCGCTCTCCCGCAACGGCGCACAAGCGCGTGGTGCACGCGCTAATGGATTTCTCAAAAATTAAAGTAGCCTATAGTAGTATTATACGCCTTAGACCTCCAGCTATCTTTCAGTGGAAGTTTCGACAAAATTGGTCCAGCCGTTTAGAAGATTACCAGAGCCAAACAGACAGACAAAAAAAAATGCATTTATCTTATATGAGTAGCGTGTGGTCGCATACCGCCGTACATCAGATGGTGCAGCGAGCGGTAGTTTTAGTAAGGAGTAGCTTTCGTAAGTAGTAAGCGGTAGTTTTAGTAAGGGGGTTTTAGTTAGTGGTAAAAATCCCGCATAACCCGGCGTCGCACCCAAGGCATCGGGTATCTTTTGAAGGTTCCCCCTCGTAAACAAAAAAGGGGGAGAATCTTGCTGAACATATCTTGTCTAACAACGAATGATAGCAGACAGTTATTACACAATTCTTGATTATAAAAGATTACTTATCAAGTGATAGCATAAGTCAATATTGTTTTATATCAGTCAAGAGCGAATAATCCTATGCTATTAAACGAACAATAATGCTACAATAAGGAATTAGGAAGAATACCATTTTTTACTTTAGGATTTTCATTGGTTATGGGTGTGATAATCACAAACACCCAGGATAAATTAAAACACCCACATAAATAGTAATTTATCTATACATACAATATTATAAATAATACTAATAGATGCAAATAAAAAAAAATTAAGTGTCTGTTTGTGATTTCAAAATAACATTTTTTTACTCAATGCATACACACACAAAATATACACGACTAGCGACCCGCCCTGGCTTCAGGCGGGAGCAATGCTGATATTAAATATACTACAGAATAAACTGATGTTATTATACGTATAAACCTTCCTCTTCAATCACGCTATCTTTTAAAAAAAACCGATTCAAAATTCGTTGCGTAGTTTTGAAGTTGTACATAGGGATATAGTAGGGACAGAAAAAGCAACTTTGTTTTATACTATGTAGTGATATACATATACAAAGTATACACGATACCTAAAACGAAAATGCTATAAAAAATTGTTTGTCTGTTTTTCTCTGTGTCTGTCTCTTTGGCGGAGGTAATCTTCTAAACGGCTGGACCGATTTTGACAAGACTTTCACTGGAAGACAGCTGAAAGACTAAGGCGTAACATAGGCTACTTTAATTTTAGAAAAAAAAGTATTAGCGCGCGCGCCACGCGCCTCCGGCCGCCGTCGCGGATAAACGGGGCATTACCTATGTTTAGATATGTGTTCCTTTATACCTTTTTAACGCGTGTGAAACCGCGGGGATCGGCTAGTCCCAACTAGAGTTAGTTAGAGCGAATCCCTAGTGATTCCCGTGCCTTTCAAGGTCTAATCCATTACATTTTGACCTCAACCGTGACACGGGACCCCTGCCTAAATTCCCACATCCTATTCGTTTAACGTGTTAACTGATGTGCGTATCAAAGCAGTATTCTCACACACACATAAATATGTGGCGGAGTGGTCACTATTTTTTTTCTTAAAACGCTTTCTACACTCATAGCGTCATAGTAGGAATTTTTATTGTGTCGTGGGTGCTTCCAGTAAAGGCCCGACAAAATCGGGCCAGCCGCTTAAAGGATTACCTCAGTCAAACAGACAGACAGACAGACAGACTGACAATTTTTTTTTAAATTGCATTTTCGTTATAGGTATCGTGAATACTTTAATAGATTGAGTAAAAAGTTGTTATTTTGAAATCACAACTAGACACTTCACTTCATTTTTATTTATTTGTATGTATTCTATAGATGTATAGATAAATTACCATAGATAATGGTCTTGCAAACTGATTCTAACATAGCACATAATGCAGCATATCAAATGTAATTTATTATGACAATTAAGATAAAACTTTTTGTTATATCTTACATTCTATATATTTTATATCTTATATTGATTCTGGAAAGTATCATAGGCATTAAGTTGTGTGTCTTGGTTTGAAGGGTGTAATAATGGAGAGATACTTATTGACTTTTAGAGACATTCCAACTTAGTAGTCATAACACTATGGCCAATCTTAGGTAAGACTTAAATCTTATCTCGGGTTGATTACAGATGTCCATAGATAGTGGTCACTTACCATCAGGCATTCTGCATACTAATTGCTATTTATATAGAGCAGCCATTCTCAAAGTGTACTCCGCGGAGTCCTTCGAGAATACTCCCATTAGATTAATTTCCTTTTATAATAGTATACACTTAAATTGTAACATCAATACCCATTATAAAAAGAATGCACCTAACTTTTTCGTTTATTTTGGAGTTCCGTCAAAAATTTCGCTTTTCAAGACTTTGCTACCTAAAAAGTTTGAGAACCACAGCTCTACAGTGCCTTGATAGTTCCCCAGCACCGTGAACCCATTAATATATTGAACCCAAACAGCATTATAAGCAGTGTCTGACCGAAGGTCTAATTCTGGCTTTCTCTAAAATCTCTTTTCAAAAGGGCTCCGCCACCAAATAAGTTTGAGAACCACTGCTATAGTTTAAAAGCATGCACATAATTAATGCAATGCAATTCAGTATATTGGTAAGATCTGCTCCACACTAGGAATAAGAAGGAGAAGGTAGTTCCCCAGTAGTTAGTTGAGTGATAGTCTAATGATTGAAACTTGGCCTTTCAAGCAGGGGGTCCGAGGATCAAATCCCAGGCATGCACCTCTGATTTATGTGCATATTAGAATTAATTATCACTTGCTTTAACGGTGAAGAAAACATTGTGAGGGAACCTGCATATTTGAGAGTTCTTAAAGAAAAATGTTCTCGATAAGTCTACCAATTCGCACTTGGACAGAGTAGTGGCCGAAGGCCTAAATCCCTCTCACTATGAGGGGAGACCCGTGCCCAGCAGTGGGACATTAATGGGTTGAGATTAGGAGTTTGATCGGGGAACTAACTCCCCCTGAGTTAGTTCACCGATCAGGTTTTTCTCCTGTGTCATGGGTGCCATGGACATGCACATACACAAATACACAAACACTAGACCCAGAGCAGAAATCAAAATTCATCATTTAGATGTCTGTCTGGCCAGTAATCGAACCCGGGACCCATTCCGCGTCTGACCGGTATGGTAACCGTTCCTCCACACGGGAAATACAGTAATATACATGAATAAAATTTAAAAAATGGAATTAAGAATTTCCTTTTTTAATTCAGTTAAAACTGTAGGGGTATGAATATAGAACATTCTAACACTTTCTACACTCATAGCACCACAGTAGAATATTCTGCAATGTCGTGGGTGCACATGACACACAAAGTCAAATACACAAACACCCAGACCCAGAACTAAAATTTAAACCTATCATTCAGATATCTGACTGGTCAGGAATTGAAGCCGGGACCCATTGCATGAAACACCTGTACGCTAAAAATTTTTTGTTTGCATTTTTGTTGTAGGAATATAGTATATTTTCATATGCATTGAGTAATTGTTATTTTGAAATCACAAACAGACACTTCAATTTTATTTATTTGTTTAGTTATTTGTATTTGTATATCAATTTGTATATCAACCCAAAATAGGATTAAAGTCTTGTCTAAAATCAACTAAACCCTTTCTACCCCCAAAAACAAAGTCAGAATAACCCACAGAAAAGAGATATAGAAGAGGAAGAGGCATAAGATCCGATAAGTATTAGAACCCATGTATCCAAACAAATGCTAAGAAATCAACAATTAACAAGGCATATTTACAAAATTTTACCAAAAAGTTACTAAGTGAAACACAAAATTTACGTGTCTCAATGACTGGCAATCACTGACGTTAAGTAACAGCTGTTTGTACGGTTAGTCGCATCTGTTCTCGCCATACCACTTCCACTTGTCTCTTTCACCCATGGAATGACCCATATAGTTCTTCACCACACTCCACAAACCAAAACACAGTAGGGTAGTTGGAGAAATATGGTAAAAGTCAAAATATTTCATAATTATCACTACGTAGTATAAAACAAAGTCTCTTTCCGCTGTCTGTCCCTATGTATGCTTAGATCTTTAAAACTATGCAATGAATTTTGATGCGCTTTTTTAATAGATAGAGTGATTCAAGAGGAAGGTTTAAATGTAATGTAACGCATGCAGAGCCATGGGAAAAAGCTAGTTTTAGTACAAAAATTAAATATTGATTTATTTTAAAATGTTAAGTAAGCTATTCTTGTGGTGTCTTCTTATTAAAGTCATGAAGAAATCTACAATACCTATTTCTTATTTCTTATAGACTAAATTTTTACTTAGAGTCTTTTCTTTTTAAATGTCCACAATATTCCATAAATAATCATTTTAAATTAAAAAAATCATAACTAACAGGCTAAAGACCGCAAAATGATAAAAGTTATATTTAAAAGGTACCTGCTGCCAAGTTATAAAAAAATGTAAATAAGACTTACCAGCGAAAAAGAAGAAGAAATGCGCCTTTATAGGCAATAAACCTTTGTCGATTTTCCACTTCATGTTGAAAAAAAAAGAAGACTTTGTATATATTCTGTTTGAATATTTTACACAAAAATACAACTCATTGTCTCTGTTTTCTGCGTGTTATGGACTGGGTCATTCACCGTTGCAACACGGACTGGCGTTACGACTTTCTATCCCCGTAATCTAACATCACATAAAAGTATGCTCGAGGCGTAATTTAAATACATTGATAGCGCTAATTTATGTTGTTGTTTGATAACGACACGACACAATAACAAAGTCAAAGTCAAACTTGACTTGACGTATGGATTTGACAGCATATAACAAATGCAGATAACACATGGCATAGATTTTTCTAGTTTACCTGTGGTCGGACAGAATGTTTTTTAGATGTGGTG
This sequence comes from Urbanus proteus proteus, assembly GCA_018251915.1. Lineage (NCBI taxonomy): Eukaryota > Metazoa > Arthropoda > Insecta > Lepidoptera > Hesperiidae > Urbanus > Urbanus proteus. The sequence goes on from DWPV01002941.1 coordinate 12,311, forward strand.
AATAAACCCGGTAATCAATATTTTATAAGTTTTGAACTGTAATTTATATGAAATAATACTCTTTTCTTGTGTTCAAATGAACGATTGTTTTTAATTGCTTTCCTTAATTATTTGTTGGATTAATCATAGATACGAGAGTTTTGTTCTAGGGTCAGTGTTGCAGCTCCGGAAGATTTCTTTCAACTTAGGGTAAAAATATTTAGAAAGTTTTAAATAATAAAAAAAAACTAAGCTATACCTTTTACGGCAGATTATTTGTTTAGGCGACCATCTTTTTTTCACTTTAATTGTATCCACGTAACCATTTTCGTAAACGTCGTCGCTTTGAAAGCCATTCATAATACAAGAAAATACGTCTAGTTATTAAGTCTTTATTGCCGAGTAATTGCAAAGATACAATATTGTTTTTTATTGTTTCATAGCTGAATCAAATGTAGAGAATTTAAACTTAATTAAAGAATTTAAGTTTTTAAAACAATTCCAGGGAGACTTTTTTACATATTTGGCAACACTGTTAATATCCGTGGCAAACTCCAGTATCTATGGTTTCATCTTTGATTTTATTTATTCAATTTATTGATTTGAGTCGGCACTCTGCAGAAATATCTTAAAAAAGGGTATTTTAATAATTTCATGATGGAATACCGATCGTTATATTCTGCAAGTTTTATTAAATGCGTAAAAGAATTAAAACAATGACAGCTGCAGATATTTCGCAGTATATTTTAACTTGAATCGCCATTGCAAAAGAACACCGGTGCTGGCTGCCGGCAATACCTACAATGTGAACAAAAGAACAATGCAGCTGTATTGAAGGTAAGTTTTTACTTTTTAGTTATTTTAGTTTGGAGTTGGGCTTTTTTATACTCTTACTAGCTGATCCACGCGGTTTCACCCGTGTTTAAAAAGTAAGGAATACCTACATATCTAAACAATTGTTAAACCGTTAAAATCGGTCCAGCCGTTTAGAAGATTACCTCCATATTGCCATCATTTTTGTTATAGGTATTGTGTAAGCGCAATGTTCGCTTGTCTAAATTTACTAGTAAAATCCTCATATAAATAAAGTAGGTACGTAGATCTATCATTCCTAACAAAAATATGAAGCCTTTTTAAAATGGTCGGGTTATAAGTGTTTATGTGAGCTTAAATAAACTAAAAGGATTGACAAGAAACTACGCTAGTGTTGTGTGTGTGCATATAAATACACGAAAGCAGCGTAGTTATTTTTCTTCACTCAAATACAAGGCGGTGAGTAATCTACCTATTTTTTTTATCTGACGTAAAATCCATCAAAATCGACCTGAATCTGATGGCTTAACCGTTGGTGGGTTAGTTACTACTACTGTATGGACATCTGGCATTGCTGTGATGCATTGATCACAAGCAATACTTACATTGAATATACCTCAACGAAGAGGTTCCCAAACTTATCTCAGTTATTTTGTAGTGTTCCCCATTTTTTTAAACTTAATTTTTTTCTATTTTTTCTATTATGTTATGTCAATAGCAAACTAACATACATCCCATCTGATGATAACTGGCCGCTGCCGCCCATGGACATCTGTAATCTACCCCAGATAAGATCTAATCCTATCTGAGGTTGTCCATGGATGTGTTTGCGACCCTTGAGGACTGAGTTGGAACGCCTCGAATAAGTATGTGTCCATTACCACACTCTTCAAACCAAAACAAAGCAGGGCTTATCGCCCACTTTGGGAGAAGGTCCCAAGGCAGTTGTCTTAACAGGTCAGGCCGAGTAACTCGGATTGATTTTAGTAGTAAATTTTGACAAGCGACCCTTATAGGACTAAATCTAAGTTCGCTGACAGACATTCCAATTGCCATAAATCGTTGTCAACCCATTATAATCCCACTGCTGGGCACAGGCCGCCTTTCATAATGAGTGGGATTTAGGCCTTAGTTCACCGCGCTGACCAAGTGCGAATTGGGAGACTTCACATACCTTTGAGAACTTTTAAGAACTCAGATGTGCAGGTTTTCTCATAATGTTTTCAACCACCATTAAAGTGCTTATTAATTTCTAATAAGCACATAAATCAGAGGTGCATGCCTAGGTTTTGAACCTCAGACCCCCCATTGAGGTGCCAAGATTCCTCCATGTGACTGTCACTGTTCATAAAAAAATGCTTTCTACAGTCATAGCCACACAGTAGGATTTTCTTTTGTGTCGTGGGTGTAATGGACACACATACATGAATACACAAACACCCAGACTCAGAACAGAAATCTGAATTCATCATTTAGATGTCTGTCTAGCCGGGAATCTAACCCATTGCATGTCAGGCCGGTATAGTAACCTTTCCGTAACACGGGTTGTAATACTTATGTTTATTTCTTCTCTTTACAGAAGCAATCGGAGATGGCTCCAGTGACTGGAGCTTCCAGAGAGGAGACAAGCAAAGTCTCCCATGACAGAAGAGAACCTTCAGGAGTGGCAGGTAGAGATTCAACATTGTTACATGACATTAGCTGACATAATAATATTGACGGTAAAAAGGTAATAAGGTATAAGCACTAAAAACCTAAATATTCAGAACAGTTTAAAATTTGACATGAGAGAAATATTGACATAACATTTCCAGATTTAAAAATAAATGTTTGGTGGTAAAGAGCCATAAGCGCCCAGAATTCCTGAGCAAGTAAGAAGTAAAAATACTTTAGTGACTATATACCAAAAAGATACCATTTTTATGTGGTTACAAGTGCCTTAATGCAGAAATAAGTCTAAAATTTTGTCGGTTACATAATGTGACACTTCCAAATCACATTTTATTGTCTGGACATAAGTGACAATAAAGTCCTTGTACAGCCGTGGGAGTGAGCGCATTTGAAAGAGCGAAATTTTTAAAGTAGGACGAGATTCATAACTCCTTTTCGACAAAAATGACGCTTATGCCCTATTTCCTTTTTAGCGTCGATATGTAATTTACTCCAGGTAGTAATTTTTTTTTATAACATTGTAGTAGCAAACGAGCATGCAGTCTACCTGTTGGTTAATGCCACTGCTGTCATTGGACATCTGTAATCGTCTCCAGATAAGATCACAGTCAGTGAGGTCAGCCACAGATGCGTTGCTACACCTGAGGACTATGTTGGAACGCCTCGGATAAGTATGTCTCCCTTACCACTCCTTTCAAAGCAGAAGACAGCTGTGCTAAACACTGCTATTGAAGGACCTTCAATTTTAAATGTTTAATGCAAAATGAAAGTAACATATCCAATTCTTATCACTACATAGTTATAAAACTAATTCGCTTTCCACTGTCCATATATAGGGAGCTTAAATCTTTAAAACTACTCAACAGATTTTGATGGGATTTTTTAAAATAGATAGATTGATTCAAGCGGTAGCTTTATATGTAATTTAATGCATGCACAACAGTGGGCAAAAGCTAGCTAATAATAAAAATACAGCTGAACTTACAACCTCCTACTTTTGAAGTTGTTTAATAATATTTGTTCTTTGTTTCAGAGATTTTGGAAGAATGGAAACATGGCAGATAGGTGACAACAAAAGTTCCAGGATTGGACTCTGGTCAGACAAACATTGACGTATATGCAGGTGTCTGCACTGGGTACTTGTGTGTTCGTAGCGTGGAGTTTGTCTCATAACTGATTGTTATAACAGTTTTTGCTGTGATATCCATAACAGGGTAAGCTTTTTGCTGGCCATCAAATACTTCTGTTTATCTATCTACGATGCCCATTGGAAAGTGGTTATCATCAGTGGCGGATTTGCAGTCTTGGCCGCCCTAGGCCCGAGGCCATGAGCCGCCCCTTTTTCAGCACGCATCTTAACTAGTAATAACGCC
>DWPV01002942.1:0-16144 GCA_018251915.1 Urbanus proteus proteus
ACGTGACGTGTGGACGGTGGTATAAAGGGACTAGTTCCACTAGTTTCCGCCCGTGACTTCCTACACTGTACATACTACGTTCTGTATACGCTGTTCACTGTTATATGCATGTAGGTACAGTAATGTAGTTTGGCGTAGATCAAAAAATAAAGACATCGCATTAGTTAACATTGCACTGAGTCATAATTTTCATTTTCGTGGTTTAGTAGATTAAATCATAATGTAATGTAGCGCTTTTGCATTTTAATACGGAGTATATTGTAGATTTTTTTATAGATAGTGGGGTTATGGAGATTAACTTATTACGCTTCGAATAAGCATGTCTCCTTTAAAACTAAATTGTTACTAAGGACTTTGTTAAGCGTTACGCCTCGAAAATAAGCTAGAATACAATTAAAAAACCTAAATTTTGACTATTCAAAAATTAATCGCAGATTGTCGGGGTACTTCATCATGTGATTGATCTCGAACCGAGGGTTTTTGACGTGTGGACGGTATAAAGGGGCCGTTTCACTAGTTTCCGCCCGTGACTTTACTCTGTACATACTACTGTATACATTGCAGTATTTCGTCCTGTATACGCTGTTCACTATTCTATGCGTCTACGGTAATGTGGCTTGACGTAGACCAAAAAAGAAAGACATCGCTTAGGTTAACATCACGATTTACACTTTGGTGATGAATATGAAACTCTTTATTTAAATATATTGCATATTGCGAGACGCCGATTTTTTGGGGATTATTTTAACTGTCGCGAAGATTATATTTTGTTATAATAGTTGTTGACAGAGATCAATGAACAGATGGATGTGCTAGAAAATACAAAACTTGAAAATGTGTTAACAATTAAAAACCTTTTCGAAGGTCGAGCACTTCCACTACCGGCCTACTTAATTCTTTTTTAGCACATTTAACACATTAAGTATGCTAAGAGTGTTGTGATTTGGAGAGTGTGGTAAGGACATTTTGAAAAGTATTCCAAGTACAATTTCATGAGGTTTTAAGTGTGTATTGTACTTATGCCCGCGGCTTCGCACGCTTTTCACTATTTAATGGACGTATTACACATATAAGCCTTCCTCTTGAATCACTCTATCTATTAAAAAAATCGCATCAAATTCCGTTGCGTAGTTTTAAAGATCTAAGCATAGGGACAGACAGCGGAAAACGATTTTGTTATATACTATGTAGTGATAGTGAAGTGTATTCAGATACATACACGTGGTATAGCTTTTCAGATAAGGCACGTTAAGCCTAGGGTCGAATACAGAAGTATAAGGAAGACAGTGACCACTGATAGGTTATACATATGTTACTACATTTAAATATATCGTTTAATTTTGAAAACTTTCGCTGTCTATACAGACACATTGCACGGCGTGTTTTTATAGACTTTATTAACAAAATCAAAACGCTTTATACTTATGTAGTTTTAGTTATTTTATATTTATTTAACGATGGTACCTTCAGAATCCGTTACCATTAGCTAATATCTTTAGTCTCAATTTTTTTTTATATAACAACTTACCAATTTACATAAATAAACCGGCAATAGTTAAAATACACTTACATTAGGAATATTTTCACGTACAATACTGTAACACAGCCTTATCACTATGTCTGCCGTGTATCACAGTTTTTACCGGTATGCAAGCATGGACGACACGCTGTATCCGGAACTGAATAATTTAACCAAATGTTGCTATTCACTGCTAAAACGCTCAGTAATATACGAGTAGTTTAGAACGAAATAAAATTAACAAATATTGCATTTGCACTTGTTTATGGGGTTCGGGTATTGTAAACATTTTTTCTACAATTTTCACATTTTTTTATTCAGGGTAATAAATTAAATAAATGTAAAATATTACCCCGAGTAAGTGTTAAATTTGTAGTATTATAAAATTAAAATATGTTAAGTACGTGAAAACGATTGAATGTGATTTATTACTTGTGTTATTGATTAATTTTTAATTACAAAATTGTTTTGGTACCGTGTAAAAAAATAGTACTTGTATAGAAATAAAAATTGGATAAAAATAAATAAGCACAATTAATTTGAAAACACCCTACAATTTAACATAAAAAATTGGAAAAAAAAAAATTTTTTTTCACGAAAACTGCAATTCAATATCAAACATATCACATCAAAAGGGCACAAACCTTAAATAATCTTGCATTGAAACGAAACACTATATAACACTTCACTGCACGTAACGATTGCTCTTTACGACAACACGTGCGTCGCGCGCCGCGGTCGACGCGTTACTGAAGTTCAGATAGTCTAGTGCATCTCTGCGCTGATCGCCTGGTAGGCCGGATCGACAATGTGGAAATTGCGCTGCGTTTTCCGGAAGCATCCGACTTTTTTTTTTTCCTTTTTTTTAGTTCTACTGTCAGCCAGTGTTAGGATTAGTGGTATCTTATGAAAACCCAGCTTAAGAGGTTGGAGTTGATAAAAGATAATATTCTCGTACTAAAATAACGATAATGGTAATGGAACTAAGCTGTTACTTTGTAGTTAATGTATCCGATACTATTATTTGCATCGTTAATGTAGGGCGACACAAAAAACCTAGTAGTTTTGTTTATATAAACCCAGTTATTTCTTTTCTTTAAACTTTTCAACGTTCATTATTTTATTTTAGGTGTCAGTGATCTATGGTTACAGTGTATATAAATAGTAGCATAAAATGCTCGAGTTTTATCCAAATATGGTAGAAGAAGTAAATAATATGTATTAAAAAGATGTGTTTTATGAAATTTCTTTCACCGCTACTTCTTTACAACTAAATACCCTGCAAAGTAATGGCAATTTTAATTTACATTTAAAAATAATAATGTAAGGGATTTACTTCGGATAAAAGATTTTTGATTTTGAAAAACGCTTGATAATTTATCTTGTATGAGTTTTTAAAAGATTCCCTTTTAATAATTTATATACAAATCACTTAAGTCATTTTATACTTCTACATTTGTAGTTCGTTAATAGTTTTGTATAAAGTTTCCGAGGAGTTTACGATTAACCAAATGCAAATAAAAATCGAATCCAATTAAACTATACTGGATAGAGATTTGTATTGTCATCAAAGAACTTTTACATCGGAAAGGAGCGTAGCGATAAAGGATTGCAAATGAGGGGGCCTCAAAAGAGGGCCCCGAAATTCCAAATGAGTCCCGACTCCAGGTCTCTTCTTCCCTTTAATTAATAGAGGAAATTGTTTGTCCGAGTGGCGGCCCATCTCTAATTACTCCGCCCAGCTCAAATCACCGCCGAAATCCACAATTAGTCGAATTATTCCTGCCTTCTTTATCAAGAAAAAGCGAAAAACAATAGCCTCAAAGAAATAAAAAGAGCGTGTGTACTTAGGGACTTTGTACTTTTCAAAATAATTATCGTAAATGAAGAGGCATTAAGAATAATTGCAATAACATTAAAAGACTTTTAATTGTATTTAATTGTATTTAAACATGTTATAATAATTTAACAAATAGCGATTGTTTTACGATAATACAGCACGTAATGTAAAATGTAATAATAAGCTAATATAAAATTTTACAGATTAAAGTCTATAATAAGTTATTCAGTCTTAAAACATCCAATTTTACCTCCACAATAATTTGAGATAATTTTATTCATCTACATAAAATTTTATTTGTTTTCTACAAAGATCACTTTACATCGCTTTACAAACGATGACTATATGTGTAGACATTAAGTGTAGGTACCTATATCCTATAAATCGACCAGTGTCAATACACCTAATACGGTAACACCGCGATCGTTGACAGAAATTAGAACAAACTCCAGCAAATCCAGTAATTTACTGATGGGATCTGACAGGTGAAGGACACGACAAAGCACACTGGTCTACACCTAGAACATAATTGGCTGGATGCAGGAAGCACAGAGATCTGTTACCAATTATTCTACCATTAAACTTCGCTTTTGTTATCTCGTACATGCCGGTTTTGGTAAACAATGACGTGAAATGGGAAACGTAGGGTAGTACAGATATTTTGCTATGTCACGGTACAAAGGGTTTTGTTTTAGTAAATAATTCCACGTTAGTCGTGTTAGGATTAGATAAAAGATAAACGAATTGAAAACATACAATGAATCCGGATATTAATTTATCAAAATTAATATCCGAATTAGAGGATTGATATTTTAAGCGTCCGTCGTCTAAATAAATATATCAAAGTAATATACAACAAAAATTACAAATGAACTAAATAAAAATAAAACAAAAAGGAATACGACAATATCTTGAAGAGGAAATCAAAATTATAAGTAAATCAATTGATATGGAATAGGTAATTCACAGGCGTAATATTTTTACAAGATTAAGTAGATACATACATCAGCCTTATGAAGTCCACTACTGGAAATAGACCTTCCCTAATTGAGGGTCATGCTCATAATATTACATTATACATCTTAATTAAATCATCCTACTAACTTCTCATTTACATCAACAATAACAAATAAGTAGAATAATGAGAACTCTCCAAGGGCATCTAAATATGAATGGTAGAGCGATCATTGTTTCAAAGCGGACATCACCCTTCAAAACTCCCCTAACATAAACAGCAATGGCGCATTAAAGTCAGTTAAATTTGTTTGCATTATAATATTTACCTGTCCACTGAACCATTTAATACGTGCCCTAAGCGCTGAGGGATAGGACCTTCGTAATGTACTGGCACGTCATTCCAACTTGTAACTGATTTTTATATTTCCAAACATAATTTTGCAGCTCCAAGATCTGAACAACTCCTTATTATAAATGATGTAAGGGTGAAAATAGCAAGTGTTTCAGATGAAGAGCAGTAAAATAAATTGGGGAAAGTAGTAGGTGGGGTGATGCAAGATGCGTCCGCCCCAGTAATAAGATCTTTTGACTCGTGGGAACGTTCGATTTATGGACGTGGACGGTAGGCATGCGAAAGTATGAATGGGACTATATTTGCTAACTTAGGGTAGAAAGTGGAGTTTATACAACACTTATGAACCGAAATCACTTAGCATTTTTTTACATACAATAGCAAAACCAATACAAAAAGAAAAGCGGTAGTCTACTAATAATAATAGTCAAGGAAACTTCCAAACATCTTGAAGACTAATGGCTATTAGCTCACTGTAATATTCGGCGAGATTAAACGTAATTTGATTCTTATAAATAAAAACATATAAACGGTCTCTTAAACCCGAGATTTCACTGTTTCAAAGTTTTTTTGGTTTTATGTTCGTCATTTTCCATCCTGCGATGCAATTGCGTTGATACGTACACTTTAATTGACTGTTTCATCCGTCGCCAGATTAGCACGGACGAAAAACGTTGGGATTAAGGGACTTGTTTTATCATTAACGAATTTTGACTACTCTTATAGCGAAATATCATCCTTAACATCGCGGTCGTTTGTTGGATTAGAAATTTCTTTTAGTATTACAGACATAATTAAAGGTCCTTTACTTTCGCTAAATGTTTGACCTTATTTGAAATATTATTTTGGTGTATTATTATCCATTCATCCATCCATACGTATTCATTTGAAAGTATTAGAAAAATATCTGGATAACGTAATTAATACATTCTTATTTTTTTTGTTTAATCGATTTCATAAAAGGAAGATGTTATATATTATGATGGCCTTGTTATTTATTTATTTTAATACAAATATTATAATTGTTTTATATTCATGGACTTTTACTACAATTCTCTTCTGAATCATAGTGAAACAGGTGGTTTAACTTGGGATCTTTTAATAGCAAGGTTTAAATTCTCCCCTAAAATGGAAATTGCGTGTAAAGTTGCACGTGAATTAGGAAGCTGTTTTAAAAACACCATATGTGTTGATATGGATAACTGCAGGGGTTAAAGCAAGGTAGGGTACCGCAAACATAGAAATGCATTTATAAATAAACACAGTACTAATAATTGAAAATGTTATAGAAGTAATTATTTATAGGAATAATAAAGAAGATCAAAATAAGTCACATGATACTAGGGTAACTGTTCTTGTGTTTACTTATGACATAGATAATTATAAAATGCAGCTTTAAATAGAAATCGTTAATGTGATTACAAAAGATTAATTTGAAAAAAAACTAGAAATTGAAAAACTGGTTTTTACGTTTTTTTACCTTTAAATCTTTAGGTTTTCCCCTTGATCAAAGATAATAGTTATATTAAAATGAAATATATCGAAATAACCAAAAGATATGATTATATTTGTTTAAAGCAACGCCTGTTTGAAATATTAGAAAGTTGATAAAGAACAACATGATATATTTCCAAATTTGGAAACAGCAAAACGGATAGTCCTTAGATTCCATGGTTTCCAGAGATCCATCAATTTGCGACTTGTCAGCGGTGGCTGCGACGAATGTAACGAAATAAAGATGGATCACCCAGAAACCTCTTTCAGAGCTTTTATCGCGAGATCACTCATCACTTTTAATATAATTGTGACATTAGTGGCTCTTTTGACACAGTTTTGTTCGAACGGTCAGTAATATTATATTTGTCTCAAGATAGTAAAAAATCTGTTATTATTGAGTGCGGGTGTTATTAGGTCTTATAATAAAAAAAAACACTTAAGTCAAGTGCAAATGGACAACAAACAATTTTGAATAAAATTTGAAAAAGCTCTTAGGTATTTTTTCTCTATTAGAGTTTCCATAAATTCTTCACTTAATTTCCAGATTAGTTTTTTTTTCTTAAGGAGATAAAACGCTACCGTATTTTTCATATACATTTGTTAAATCATCGGACATGTCAGAGCATTGCAAGCTTTGAATGAGAACGTTGAAACTTTCAACTTCCTCTTTATACTTAAAGTAAGTGCGACTTGACATTCTAGATCAACGCTACCGTTATAACTAAACTATTATCGTAAAAATACATCATCTTAACAGGTTTTTGTATTTAAGAAAGCAAAATACCCGGCATTAATCTTAACATTAGCTATAATTCGAAATTCGGTTTGTAATGTTCCGTAAACGTTTACCTCCTCTTTTTACTTTACCAAATTGGTTCAAAGACGAGTAGTCAGAAATGACAGATCCAAGGTATAGAAGGAAATAATAAAAACGGCTTGAGGAAAATGACAAGGCAAATGCCACGAGGGCGGTGCCAACTGAGGCGGTTTAATTCGAAATTGCCCCTGTAGTGGCGTTTACATTTGGCACTCAGTTTAATATCAATCGGTTGGGACGAAAAAATAAAGAATTGCGGTCAGCATTCGTTGCTTAGTAGCTTTTATTATGTATTAGAAAGAAAGTAACAAAACGTAAAAATTAAGAAAGAACCAAAAAAATTCGAAAAAAGATTCAGAAAATTACGAAAAAAATAAATCATCATTATTAAAATAAAATATAAAATTTAAGAAATTCCTAAATATGCCCTTCTACCACAAAACATCTGAGTACAGATTTTTTAACTTTCTTAATGCACAATTATAACTACTTGTCCGTGATACTTTAGAGTAAAAATATCATCTTAATTATTGTTAATCCTTTGTGATTCAAAATTAAGAAACAAACCAAAACAGGTAAATAGGCAAATAAAAGTAACACGTTTAGTAAAAAATTAATAATTCGTTCGCAGTACGTATGAATCACAAAGATGTGCTATTTATCTGTTTTGCCGTTTAGTTTTGAATAGTGGCTAGAGGCGTGAAACCCGGCAGCTCAATGAGGCAGCCTCGCCTCAGCTCAGCAAATAGCCCGGCGGAGTAATTTCAAAGCGTTCTGCAAATCAGAGCTTCGCGTCTAGATATTTCATTTGCTAATTTACGTGTGTGGAATAGTTTTGTTTCGTAAAGTCATACTATTAATATACGAATTAATTATATCAAGTTTTTTGCAACCTGAGACCTTCCTTCAAGAGCGTTTATCGGTCACCATATCTAATAGACAGGACCATTAAATATTGTCTTTGTAATGTTAATAACACTTACAGTATAGGGAATCTTAGAACTGACATCTTATGTCTATAGAGCTAAGTGTAAAAACCGTAACATGAAAACTCTAATGGTTTCAGGTTATCACACTTTATTTTTCTACAACTGCTAAAACGAAACTCATGCTCTTAATAGAGAGGAAATCGTTTTAGCTATGCACGGAAAATAAAAAGAAAAGGAAGTGGTATAGGAGTTGACGGAAACAGCTGTAGCCAAACAAACACATATTAATCAGTATCTAATCGTATTCTTACTACAAAGAAACCTTCATTTTTATTGATTCTCTGTTGCCAACAATGAATGAGGTACGTTTACGAAGTTTTACAAAAACTTACAACCCGCAAAACAAAACTTAACAAGTTTCAATGAATGGCAAACACTGACGTTAAGTATGCTAAGCTGATCATATTGGAAGTCGCCTCAATTCACCTGTGTGCCACTTCCTGTTGTCTCTTTCTTTCATGTAATTATGCATGCCTTTTATAAGTAGTTCACCAAACCCTCAAAACCAGAGCACAGCAGCGCAAACCTATCACGGCTATAAATTAGGTACAGCATTCAACAAATCTTTAAAGAATGAAGTGAAAAGTTTTTTTAATTACATTAGTGAAGAGGATTATCCACTTGGAAAAGCTTCGCTCGCTTTTTCCAATCAATTGACCCCGTCAGTGCATTAGCACAGCTAGAAAATAGGTTACGGAGTAGATACTCAAGAACCTAACAATTTGATGTAGAACTTGAAGAGCTTTAAGATATTATTGGATACTTCTTTTATAACAATATACATAACCAAAAAACCTTAATTTTTAGGGTTATTTTTATAATAATAGAGAAGCAAGTGAATAGGCAGTTCATCTGATCGTAAGGGTTCTATGCATGGACATCCGTAAACAACCCAAGATCAGCCTAACCTGATAATCTTAGTTAAGTTTGGCCACAGATGCGTTGCTAGTCTTAAGAAGTAAGTTGGAATAGTTAGGCCTCCTCGCCTCGTATAATTATGAATGTTTTCATAGATCATCAGATCAGATTAAAGCAGCGTTGAACACTTCTGTTCTATAAACCTGAAATAGGTAGTGTCTCCGGATCTTACCAAGAAGTCTTACCACCTTCAAAACACTATCGACTATCACGTATTCCAATTAAAAAAAACCTTATTATTCCCAATGTGTTTGTGTTTTACTCTCACGAAGCGAAATTATCGCTTATGCTCAAGATGGTAAGCGCAAAGAAAATTTTAATAATGTGTAATTACGCATCAATAACCCAAAAAGCGAAAGTCGGTATCGCATACCTTGAACAAGATAATTTTACGAGTACAATTACAAGAAATCGGAGATGATAAATTACGAACCTATAGAAAGTTTATCACTTAAAGATTGTAAGTATGATATTGTGTTATATGATGCACTTTATCCATCATTCTGTCCCCCATGGCTGTTTTGCACAACATAACCTTTAACTTAAGGAGGCACTCAATTTAAACTTGTGATCATTTTAAAAGGTTTCTGAAATAAAGATACCTCTTTAAGTTTTAAAATGAATGACTGAATATAATTTATTCCACCTATTTGTTTCTGAAAATAAAATATTTTATATTTGTGCCTTATAACAGTAGTGTTAAGCACTAGTGTTCTGTTCTGAAGGGAGTGGAAAGGGAGACATATTTATCCGAGGCGTTCCAACTGAGTCCTCAGTGGTAGCAACGCATTTGTGGCCAATCTCAGATAGAACCTTGATCTTATCTGGGATTGATGATGGATGTCCATGGGCGGCAGTGGCCACTTACGTTCCACGTTTTAAATCAAATTGAAGCATTTATCTGGATAAAAATTAACTTAAGATTTTTCGTAGATTTCATTATCTATCAAAATGTATGGGAATATAAATTAAATTATATACAAAATTCTCCACAGAAGATCCTAAGTGCACTTACCCGAAACTTTATTTGAACCACTGTTCCACTGACCAAAATAGAACGTTTTAGATTCACCGACCGAGGTAAAACGGAGTTTGACCACGCGTGGCAAAAGAAACTTTCCAACAGCTGGGGCAAAAGATGCAATTAAATCCAAGCAAAAAACTTTCCAAATCATGAATCATTGTCGCAAATTTATGTCCGCCGAACGCCATGTTTTGCTCCGGGGCATCCCGTCCTTGTTTTTGCCCCGGGCACTCGATAATCCGGGGCTCGTTACAAATGCGTCGGGATTTTGTGACACTCTAGGGGCGATGTGATAAGTGCTACCACTTAAATATATCTATAGTTTACAACGAACTGTGCGAACGGGATGGGCGAACGAGAAGCGGTAAAAGATATTTTTGTTTAAGAAAAAAATAACTCTCTTTAACTGATATTTAAACGATAACAATAATTTGACTGAGATAATATAGAGCACCCATATTCAAAATGTGCTCCGCGGAAGGCCTTTGTAGGCGTGAGAATAGTAGAAGTGTGAACAGAAAGGTGAAGGGAATAAAGTGAAAGGAAGAGGTATATATTTTCTCATTTAATAATGAAATTTTGAGGGTCAGTCAAAATTTTCGCTGGTAAGAAGGGGTCCGCCACTAAAAAAGTTTGAGAACCGCTGATATAGAGGATACAAAGAATTTATGTAGTGATTTAATAAGTATTCATGATAATGTTTAAAAAAATGTAGAAATCCTTCAGGCTTATTTTACGTTTTATATCACGAACAATAACAATCTTAGTTTTAACAATTGTATATATACTTATATGGATTTTAGGTATTTTTTACAGTTCAGTCAGTCAGTCAGTATAGTAGGTATTCGATAATTTGTGATAGCAATTTCTAACACAAATTTCAAATTTGATAAAATTGTTTTGTTACTAAAAACTCGTCTCACTCATCGACTACGGTGAAACAAGTACCTTACTACCGAGGATACCTTTAAAAGTAAACTTCGACCACGGTTCCAAGCGTTGAACTAAATCTATATTTAAACCTTTTAACAGATTTTAAAATAAAATAAAATTGACAAGTTCATTAACAATTTCAACAAAATTGTTTTCGGAATTTAAAAATAAAAGTATCTATTTTCACAGACAATTCACATGGTGTGATTTTTAGACATATTATTTTTACAAATTTTTATGTCATACTTTTGAGTCTAGTACTATTTACAAAATTATAATATCTGAGTCCTTCAAATGAATACTATTAAATTGCGTATATGTCTGTATAAAATACCTATTAAAACTCTGATACTGATTGACAGACAACGCACAGTTTAATCGTATGAGATTAACATGCTCTAGAATGTTGAAGCATGAAATTTTTCACCGGAGTTCCTGAAATAACGGAGATGAGCGCTAAGTAAGGAATTTAGAATATTCCGTACCTGAATACGTTAGTGGAAGATAGTTTGCCTATTATGTTAATTACCTACCATATTCGTAGTTGAAAGTGATTCCTGTGATTTGAAATTTTGTTAGTTATGTTAACGTGGTTGATATTTTTATATTGGGTTTGAATCGGATTGATATGACAAATACAAAGAAAAGTAATCAAACACTTTACATATATTTTGACTAATAAATGAACCTGGACCCTTCTGCGTATTAATCCGTTAGTTACTTATTTTATCACTCGGATAGATTTAAAGAAAAAAAATAGAATTTAGAAGAAAATTAGAAAAGAAATACTGTAGATTTTTGTACTGCTATGTCAAATAATTATTTTTCACTGTATTATTTTAGGGACCTGGTCGTTAAATTAAGAAGATTCTCATAAGTTATACTCATAAATTGTATTTTCTTCCAGCGCAACATGACTTTTGTGGACCTAAGTCTAACGTATAGAAGCAATTTTATGAGTCTTTTCCAGCCTGATAAATGTCCAATTAGCTAATGATAGCTCTGTAGTATATAATACCTACCTGTATATAAGATGTTATCTACCGTAATATAGGTAGACACGGTGATATGCAACTATCGAAATAAAAAGGTATAGCTAATACGAATGTAAATTGTATTTTATATTTTTATGCGATTTTTATATTCGTTTTTTTTGTCGAACAACTACAAAAAACTTAGATATCGTATACTTTTATATTATAACCATATACAGTAGTGTTTAGTCTATTTTTTCTTTAAAAATATTGTTCTAAAATCCAACACCGTACTCGCTTCTATATTAACAGACTCAATCTAAAACGTAATTTCACGTACACTAACAAAGATGAAACTCCAGCCAATTTATCCAACACTTAATCTGAAATAGCTGCAGTAAAAAACTCAGTCTGGCAGCGAGACAAAGAACGGTATTAGCTTAAACAAAACACTTTTAGCACATATCAAATTTAGATAGAACGGTAGATATGCAGTACAAATCACTGAGTAGAAAAACAACTTTACATAGCCCCTTTCGGATGCAAATAGCTGTATTAAATTTGCAATTTAGACCTCGATAGCACCACAGGTTGGGATTAAATTATAGGAGGTAGAGGAAGTGGAAAGAGTGCTTATAAAAATTAAGGTATGTACATGTACACACTAAATCATCAAAGCATAATTTGAAATGAACATTGTTTGTCAACTATCTACAATATTTTGCACTTGATGTTTACTTAAGGAAGCAAATCCGTCGTGACTAATACTTATTTGGTATCTATTGGTATTTACATACAATGAGAAGAACTCCCACTATACGTATGTACAAACGGTTCTTTAACATGGCCTACTTAAAAAAAATGAGTTTTTAACTTCTTTATCGTTATTATTTCAGTCATTAATTTTAAATTAGTAATGTAATAGACATTTTACGAACTGAAATTAATGTATAATTTAATACATGAACACATTTTTAAAATTTGATATCATTAGGTATTTATGTTGTAAAAATGTATTGCTTTTTTGTAATTTTTCATTGCAATTTTTCATTAAAATTTAAATCGCTGTCGCTTTTACCTTACACCACATTTGCTGTTGGCAAAGCGTCGAGCTCTTCTGCTTCAGACAATGAAGACGCTTCTATTGTAATGCTCAAATGGGTTTTATGCCTTGAAAATGCTTAATTTTTTATTTACATTCTCCTCATTATAGATTTTATTCTACGCTAGCATCAGAATAAATTGTTGAGTTTGTTCAAGTTCTTAAAACAACATTAGTCTGATTAAAGATAATATTTTACTTTAAAGAAAAATTTAAACATTACATAATAATATGTTGTTTTCGTCTATTTGTTAGGTATTTTAGAGTCATTTAGAGACAATATTAATTATTTAAGGGAAAGTCTTTACTTTTTAATCATTCTTGAAGTATAATCATTGTTTTAGTTTTATGTTATTTGTTATTAATTAATAAGACTTATTCTATTACATTTGTTACATAAATAAAAAAATATTTTTAACTAAATCCGTTTGCATAAAAACAAATAAGTCACAAGCGATGAGACATACAATTGAATGCTCTTACGAAAACGCTTAAGCGGAAACACAATAGGTACCGACCACGCTGAATCACCGTTACTTGCTTTATTCCCCCAATTAGAAGGACATAAAATATATCAAACTAAGTCACTCATCGGGGGTGAAAGAAAAATGTATAAGGATAATCTGGGTAAGATAACTTCCACTCAAGCGAACCGATGTCCTTAGGCCGAGCGACGCCGCGGGGCGCGCGAAGCTATGGGGACTTAGCGGGATCTCTTAATTTATAGCTTTGCTCTGATTTTAGGTCCAAGTTACAGAATAAAGAGTGTTAGAACAAATTATTAAATAGTTTTAGTTTTGTTGTAGGGCTGGCTAAAAATACGTAGATAATATGTTTCTCATAACATTGAATGGATATCTAATCTAAATCATTATAAAAATGCATTATCCGTACTCTCATAAATTTAATAATATGTGTAATTTTATTCTTTATCATCAAATTCAAATTCAAATAATAGTTGAAATAGATAATACGTTGTTATTAACTACAATGTCATACGTCTTAATACTTTTCCTCTTTTAGAACAAAAAATATTTTTTGTAACATTAGATATATGTTGAAAGTGCGAAAAATATACGGTTTCTTTATCCGCCTGATACTTTTAACGGATAATACTAATAATGTTAAGAGTTATTGCATAAATATAGTTTTTTTTTCTTACTTATTTATATTTTCCTTCCTATTTGCGTCACATCCGCTTCAGCTTATGAATTGGACGCAACATAAATGTTATCTACAGAGTCATAGTGGGTGAAATAATCTGATTTGTCCATTTGCCGGCCGTACGACGGTAACAAACGGTCGGCGTTTCGATTAACAGGATTGCTTTTGTACTCTCATTGCGATTATTAACGTTAATACCCAGAGAAAAAATACCCTAAGTGAATTTATGTTTACCATTCATCGTGTAAATGATGTTAGTCTGATAGTTTGTTTCAGTTTGTTGAAGGAAATTGTAAGGTAAATTGTTTAAGAATAAATTATTATTTTACTTTTTTTGCAAGAGTGAAGATTATAATATATTGTTCGGTTCTTCCGCAGTTTTCTTTATTACCTACTGCTATAAATGTAGGACAATAATTTAAAATCACCCTTGTAAAATAGACATTTTGAAGTGACTTCGTCGACTTCTTTATTCATCTCATAATCTCAGCAAGATTTTTTTAAATTTCATAAAAGGCTTACGTATGGCTGCAATCTTATCTTGTTGAGTCATATGCAGCCCAGGATGTAGCACGCTTGCCTAGAAGAAGCCTATTCACTCTTGTCTTGAATAATTCCAGAATAAACCTCATTTCACGAATTATATAGCCGGGAATTGAACTCTGTACCCTCTGCTCGGACCGGCACAGCGACCCCTCAGGCACGCGGGTCGTCTAGTGCTAAGTACTTATATTTTGTTTAGGAGGGGTTCAAATTATATGGTAGGAAATTCATCACCTACCGTTTGAGATAACAAAGGCATCTGTGTCAAAATATAGCTAGCTCAATACGTACTAATGAGAATTTTGAGCCCCTTTAATGAATACTAGCTTTCATCGACAGCTTTTGACGACTTGGCTTGACGGTCTGACAGGCAATGAGTTTCTGGTGGCGCGCGCGTTAATGATTTTTTCCAAAGTTATAGTATCCTACATTACGTAAGGTATGATTCAGCTTTCTTCCAGTGAAAGTCCCATCAAAATCGGTTCAGCCGCTTAGAGGATTACCTTAGCCAAACAGACAGACAGAGAGACAAACAGACAGACAAAAAAATGCATTTTTGTTTTAGGTATCGTGTATACTTTCATATGCATTGAATAAAAATGCTATTTCAAAATCACAAACAGACACTTCAGTTTTATTTATTTGTATAGATGAGGAATGATCGTTCTTTAATACAAAAAAATCATACTGCATACTTTAATAAAACCTCGAATTTCCATCTGATTGAAATGTCAATCAATATTAATATACAATTTCAATGTCCGTCCGGATGCGCGCGCGTCGTATTTCATTAAAATCAACTTCATACAACTGTTTAAACAGTTACCACGTGTGATTGTCCAGTGTCCACCGTGCTTTAAAACGTTCTGTCATCAATAAGGGTGGCTTTCCTTTGATTAAACAGTTGTGCCTGGAAATGAGTGCATTGTTTTGCTGTCGAATTGAGGATGTTTCACAGTAATCGAGGAGCGATAAACGAGTTTTAACATTCCAACTTTAGGTATTCCAACTTATGTATAACATATTTTGAATTCACAATCTTAAAATACTTCACAAATCCATTTTATTTTCTTTTAAAGAAATAAAATCACAGAATATGAAAAAAACGCATAATATCGTTCGAGTACGTACATTTCATAAAGAGCCATACATGTTCAGACCTAAACTATAAAAGTGGATCATTCATACTATAACGCTTTAAGCGGTTATTCCTTAAAACATAATAAATGAGTAATTCACTAAAGAAACAGCCACCAACTCGACGCTGCGCCAGCATCGACTTAGGTTTTCATTTATTTTGATAATGCATAAACACGTTAACGCGAACGTTTTTTTTTTTTTTTTTTGAGAAAACAGAAGTTACATGTTAAACTATAGTCTTTGCGCTGTAGCATGCTGCGGGTGACACTGTCAGGAACGTTACGTTTCACTCTTGGAGGTTGCCGCGATTTTCAAATTATGACTCAATATTTCAGCTGTACCTCATTCATAATATATTAAATCATTAATTATTGT
>DWPV01002943.1:0-16144 GCA_018251915.1 Urbanus proteus proteus
AATTAATTTTAGTCAGAGTGCGAAAAGTAACATTATGACAGAAAATATGTTTTTAATCATGCCAAAGAAATCATACAGCTGTATGTATTTCTATTCTTTATTTGCACTAAAAAAAAACTGAATGTTTTTTTTTATTACCTATAATCAAAATTTATGCATAAAAGTTCACTTTGATACTTTAAACTTAGGTATTAGCTAAAATATAACACACTCTTAGCAATTAGGTATAACAGATATTTGGTAAGGGTGACTAGTTCTAGACATATCTACGGTTGCTTACAACCACTAAACTCAGCTTTGTATAGTGATGGCCGCAATAAATTAATTATTTGCACAAATATTCTCAATTAATACGAATAGAATTTATGTAGTATGAATTAAGTCTGACCAACTTAGCTTTAAACTTGAACTTTAATTGAATAGATACTCGCTATTTGCTTCAGTCCGACCTTAATCACTCTTGAACAGGCTCGATTGAATCAAGCCTAACAAGCCGACAAACCTAATAAACAACGTATCGCACTTAGAGTTTCTTTGAAAATCTATTGCTAATGCGAACTTCAACTACCATCTCCGAGAAAATATAGTGTTGAAGTGAAAGATTTGATTAGTTTATACGAGAGATAGGTTTAAGAAATCTTATTTGATTTTACTTTTAGTGATCTAGTACTTTTTTATAAGTAAAAAAATATTTTCTATTATTTATCAGTTGCTCTTTATTCATACTTACTTTAAACTTAAAAACTTAATACGCTCTCTATACTTATAGCCCCACAGTAAGATTTTCTCTTGTGCCGTGGGTGCCATGGACACACATATACACGAATACACAAACATTCAGACTCAGTACAGAAATTTAAATTCATCATTTAGATGTCGGTCTGGCCGGGAATCGAATCCGGGACCCATTGCGCCTTAGACCGGTATGTGAACTGTTCCGCCACGCGGGTCATCATCAACTTTTAACTGGAGATATTTTTACTCTTCAGCTAAAAGTAAGTATGAATAAAAAGCAACTGATTAAGCGCTATCAATAAAAGTGACGACAACTACACGATTAAAATACTTTATTTAAAAGTAAGATCAATTTAGAATTAAACATATACTCGTGTTAGTGATGAAGTGGTAGAAAAATAAGTAAATAGTGATTCTAAAGCCATTACACTAATCAGAAACTGAGCGCGTGCCCTCAACATTCACGGCTGGAGTGCTCTACATCTAATTTTCACTTTTCATTTCAACTACACGTAGTACACACGTTAATGTGCGCCATAGACGAAGTAAGCAAGTAGACTTCTAATTAAAAAGATAAACTTTTACATAACAGTTATGTTATTATTATTTAAAATTTTAAATATATGTAAATTAAATAGTTTCTTGATGATATAGAAGATATCACAACCTCTGTGTTACAAAACACATTATAGTATGTAATAGGTAAGATTGTTTCATCATCAACCCTTTATTGTCCCAGAGCTGGACACGGGTCTCCTCTCAAAGTGAGAGGGATTTAGGCCTTAGTCCATCGCGCATCGGCCAAGTGCGAATTGGTAGACTTCACACACCCTTGAGAACTTTTTTTTCTTAAGAACTCTCAGATGAGCAGGTTTCCTCATGATGTTTTCCTTCACCGTAAAGCAAGTGATAATTAATATTAATTACTTAATACTCACATAAATAAGAGGTGCGTGCCTGGAATTTGAACCTCGGACCCCTTGATTGAGAGGCCAAGTTTCAACCATTAGCTATCACTGCTCAGGATTGTTTATAATTGATATACTTTTGTATGTGACACACTTTTGTCTAATTAGGTTTTAATTGCTTACTGCTGCGTGATATTTTGTAGGTTAATTACAATTATTTTGCATAAAAATATGGAGCTATTACAGGTCTACGTCTTTACGCATTTTAAGACCTGTTAATTAAAATACAACTTCAGTAATACTATAAAACTATGTTACAAATATATCTGAGAGATGTGCCTAATATTTTAGGACCTTTCTGATAGCTCTGGTAATTGAATTACTAGTAGTACTTACAACTGGGATTCAATTATATTTATAGCTACTACGTAAGTCCGATTGATCTGTTTCTAAATGAATTAAAACTTGAATTTAGCTAGATAACCATTTGAATTTATATTTTGTAAAGTTAGATACTCGAGGTAATTAATAACAGCTGACAGCAAAAGTTACATAGTTAAACTATTTACATAGGTAAACATATTTCATAAATACATGCAGGCAGAATACCTGCGGATAAATAACAATTAAAATTTGGGTTTTCAGAGGTTTGAAGGAGGAGGTGGTGTTATGAAGGTTTCACTTAAATGAGGCGTTAAAACTGCTTGACGACCTGGATGGTGCAATGGTTAACACGCCGGACCGCTAAATAATCCGAGGGTCCTGGGTTCGATTCCCAGCGAGGCGGAAATTCGAATGATGAGTTTAAATTTCCCTTCTTAGTCTGGGTGTGTCCTTGTGTTGAGTGTTGTCCATGGCACCCACGATACAGGGAATCCTAGTGTGGGGCCATGAGTGTGAAGCGTTATTTATTTATTTATCTATTTAATGCAACTGTGGCCAACCTCAAGTATTTACAACCAGACAGAGAGACGTTCTTTTGTGTTAAGGACGCTTCTTATATCACGATAATAAACCCCGAAGGAACCCAAGGAGTGGCCCATTGAATTAATTTTCAATATGAAACAACAAAAGTTGCAAGTTCGCAAAATCGAACCGCAAACACGGCGTATCTCGTATCAGTGAAAGCAATTACATTCGCCATAAGGGTTCGTTCACATTTGCAATTAGCGAGTGGTCCAAAAACGTGCAAATCGTTAACCGCCGCCACCGAGCGCCGTGTCTTTGCATATTCATAGCCTGCTTAAAATATTTTAATACGGGTCGTCCTTGCTCACATCCGCGCCTTTCTACTAATGTCGAATTTGTTTTGAAATGAATAAAAATCGCACGCGGAATAGTATTTTCCGATATGTCCCTTGTATTGTTATACTTATATTGTACTCGTCTAATCCTTATGGAATTTCAGGACAGCGACTAAAGACAAGATAATCATTGAATGAATTACTGAAAAAAATATTCAAAATACAATTTTAAACGATAATAAATATTTATTATTTATTTTAAATAGACTAAGTTTCTATCTCTTCAGCCATATTAAATTTAGGTAAAGGTAATAAGAATATTATAATGCCCTTGGCATGTTAGGAATAACAACTACTAATAATACGTACATAAAGTTTTCTTCAACAGAATTAAAGTATCAAGTATTATACATAAAGCCTTAATTTCGGGGTAAAAGCAGGTTCATAATTAACAAGAATACCAAAAATTCTCAGAAGCTACGCAAGTTTCCGTCAAAAACTTTGTTATTCGGTAAAATATCCAATTTTCAAAGTTATTACGGCACGCATTACCTTTATTATTTAAAGGTTATAAAAGGTAGAGCCAATTTAATTCGAACAGGGTATCACTGCCATACTTAGGTACCTATTTTTAGAGTTATTCATTTAGTTGAAGGATGTGTAATTGCTTACATATGAGGCGTGTATTATCATCCTCATGAGTAAACTGTTGTCGAGTTCAGATAGATCCACTATTATGTTTGAAATTGATAACCAATGTTAATGGACGGCAGTAAACTCTTCATCAAGTGGATTTCATGGCCGTTTGCTACATAGATTTTGTAAAAAAATGTCAGTACAAGCATTTTTAAAACACCCACCTTACGCCAAATTCCCCTAGTTACAAATTATGCGTAATTGCTCAATTTTAGCAATCGTATTTTTTATTCTAATAGGGGCCTCATTACTTGGGTATTTATAATATTACTTCCTCGAAGATGTCTGGATTCTGTAATGTTGTACAATTTTCCATTCTTCGCTCCCTGTTATCGTGGATTTCTTCCGCTTACACCCTCTTCCTTTCTCGAATCCACTTTAAAGGGTATTTAGGTATAAGGGTTCCTTAATTGGTGCTAGCACAAATTTATATTACGACTCTATGAAAATTGCTATTAAATAGTCGAATTTTTCAATGACACTATAAAGATAAGTTAGCTAAACTTTACCTTTACGTAGATAAATATTAATGTTTATATTTCTACGGTAATACAGTTACCGCAATTTGCATTATTGTTATCCTGCAAACATTTTGGGGTTAAATTTTTCCATTGAACGATATTTTTATGAACCAACGACCATTTTTCAATGACAGTATAGTTTTTTTAATTTTTACTTGTAATACTAGGGAAAAGAATAAAAATACAAATATCATATTGCTGAAAAACGTGCGTTCTTTGACCTTTCAGATTAGTAACGAAGGCAAATGACAATGAAATTATAGTTGACTATAATTTGAGCGACAGAATATCTGCTACTCGATGGCGATTTAAATGAAGCTGGAGGGAATTTTCAATTAGCGGCGACACTGAGCGATGGCTGACAATTGTCTCCGGCGGCGTCTTCACCGAACTCATCCATCTACATTTGAGTAACCAAGTGAAAAAGCAATGAGCCGCGCTATTACCTCTTTACGCATAAATTCTGAAACAGATTCACTCGAGCTTCGCCGCATGCATACTTTATAGCTACGCCACGAATTTCACTTCGCTATACTAAATTACTATACACAATACATTTAGATATTGGACTGGGATTCCGTTTATAAATAATATGCTTAATTATACAAGTAGAGTATTAGAACCCGTATTCATAAAACATCATAAATGTATTGTTCATGCATTACTTTATGTTTTGCTCAAGTATTTTTGTCGTAAAAAAATAAGATCCTATGACAATTATGACTAGGTATATGGATATCATTTTTTCTTATAGGTATAATGTTCGATATAATATGAATGGCAGAAGCTCTAGGTAATTTAATTTATTTATGAAATCTCAGTGAGACATTCGAAAGGTGTGTATACAAATATAACTGCGAAGTTATTTTCATTAAGGTATACTTGCGTAATACCATTGACTTCCAATTCATCTAAGGGAAAAATATCACATCATTCAAATTGTTTTTACTCGAGTTCCCGTAATATTTTAAGCAGCTTATCGTTTCCTTCCGATATGTGTACAGGCTTCCGAAGCCCGTAATACATCGGAAAATCAACGCGCGTATTAAACGTGGTTTATACGTTTACGGTACGACGTTATGGACGATATAAACCTGTGATATTGCTCATTTATGGCTTACCGTGATCATTGAGACTGGCTAGCGTTCACGCGTTATTGGCACTCCACGAGCAGTCGCCCTCTGCGGATTTAATTTTCGAGGTCGACACATGTCACTGTATATCAAGCGCCATATTCACGCTATTAGCATACACCGCACAAAGTGAACCCTCGGACTAAGGCCCTTTACAACTCATAAATAGGCAACATGACAGCCATGGGCGTGCCCGCTGTTTGATTAAAACGTAACTTTGGACCGTGCTCTATGTTCTCTTTTGCGAAAGAGGCTAACTCTGCTAGCAAACAGGGTGACGTCGTTTTAATTATTTTTGGCCGGTTATGCATGAGCGACTTTGTTAAACATCCCACCGAGCGTCGAATTACATCACTTGCGCTTGCCGCTGATGTAAAATGTCATAATTTCTCCGTTATGGCTTTTATAATCGTTACGCTCGTGTAGATAAGTCCATTACAACAAAAATTATGAGAATACGTAATGGTTAAAAATGTTTCATAGTTTATCGTCAGTGTGTTAATTTGTAACATTAAAAAAAATACTTCAATGTTTCAATTGTGAAACTGTATGTTACATATTGGTTCCAAAAGTCCAATTTTCAAATTAATTAATGTACAACACACAAATTACCATTCAGTTTATTTACAAACGCTAAAACAAACTATCCACCATTGACATAGAAAAATAAATAATACTCGGTACCGTTCTATTTACCTACGCCATTGCCAACATTTCACGTTGTTCGTTATAAAATAAAAAGTAATGATACCAATTAAATATGCGGTGTCCATCCAGTATAGCACTAATCTCTCATTCCTATGGGTGTTATAGTAGGCATAAGCAATTATATCTCGAAAATGTATAGGAGCGACTTAATAGCCAAACACAGTACACAGTGCAGAGTTTACGGTGAAACATATTATTTTATGGACTATCTATTCTTTTTTAGTACTCTAGGAGGTAAGGGATCCTTAGGGCTCCTACGCATTATGCGGTTAACCGGAATGCGGTCAGCTTTGCGACTGGTCGCAGTGAAAAATTTGTATGAGAAAGTAGTTTTTATGAATGCGAATACACATAGTGCGAATAGAAACTCTGTCTTTCTTATATCTTTTTTATACAATGTTTGACTGCGGCCAGCCGCACATTCCGGCTAACCGCATAATGCGTAGGAGCCCTTAAATACTGCTAAGCTCGCTACGAAACAATGTTTGTTCAAATGTTAAATGGTATTGAACGAAAATAGTTTGCAGTTATAATATAATTTAGTCTATGTTCTATTTCGATAACGTACCCGTTAAAGTGAAACCACTTAAGTAGACGCCACAAGTTTTGAGCATTCGTTCAAAGTTTCGAAATGTTCGACCGGTGAATTGGAAAGCACTTCATAATTCTATATTGAATAGGCAATAAATATTATTATTTGTATACTAAAGCTTGTTTGAATATTCACAGTAATAACACATGATATCATTGCCATAATTTTACGGCTTAATTTGTATTTGTCATATATATGTCATGTAATACAAGTCAATTTGTGTTGTGACTGAAATAGTAAAAAAACTTTGAAGTCAACTCGTAGATTTTGATTTTAATTTTCTTTATAAACGTAATGTACAAGAAGTAGTTATATTAAATTATATAGTTGTGATACTTAAATCACGGCATTGAGTCCCCCTTAAGTGAATTGCATACAACGTAAGAATACTTAAGAGTCACCTGTAATACTCCAAAGATAATACAATGTAATACTAACGGCGCCTTAATCATCAAAATCAGTAAATCCGTTAGGATCATAAGAGGAAACATGGAATCCATTATCATAGATCCTACTCAATCCTAGCTGGGCAAAATTTTATGCCCTAGTTGTTTACTTTCGAATCTTCTTTGTACTAGATATCGACGATTGAAAGCGTTATTGCTGCAACTTAAAAACATGCATCTCTAAATAAGAGCGAAAAATGTTTTTATATCTTACAACCTAGAAACGTAAAGTGTAGTATTCCTTACGTTGTAGCTCGAAAATATATAAAGTCTTGATTTTGTTTATAAGATATAAGACTTTTTTTCGCTCATATTGTTGAGAGTTGCATATTTTAGAGTTACAGCAATTATACATTCCAGCGTCGATATATTTATGTCACATAAGATATTGCTTATAAATGATTTATTTTCACCATATTTTTTGTAAATAGGTATTGCTTTTGAGACGTTTCTTTCAAAGTGATTTCAGCTTTAAAAAGCTCCTTTGAATCGTTTGAGACTGCCAAACATGTTAACAAATCATACGTTTATTCAATAAACATTTTTCACCACATCTATTCCAAAACTAAGCTTTATTTTACAATAAAATTTAGCAAAGTGGCTCTTCTCTCAAGATGCTTCAATAATAGAGAGAAATTAAAACTAGACTGAATCTATAAGCCACTATTATCTCATACTGAGTTTTTCTCTGAATTAGTTTAAGACTCAAAATAGTACTCTGTCCAAAATTAGTCTACTCTCTTTAATACACTACTATTTTGTGTGCCAGATGACCTGTTGCTAACGTAACGACCGGGCATGTTCGACCCCGTAAGGCAAAGACGGTACCATGTTTGCGGGGCGAACAAGCATGGTATTATAACCATGACAACCGACATCCCTCTTTTACTTTTAAAAGCACCGCTCAGATAATGACGTCTGATCACCTACATCAGTGGTTCTCAAAGTTCTTTTCTCGAGGAGTAAATTATTTATTTATTTCCGCACATTCTTTATGGTTGTTAAAAATATACCAACGAAAAAAAAAAAAATTCCCATAATTAATCTCTAGCATAGGTCAGCTAAAAAAAGGTCCTGCTATTTCTGGGACTTACAAGCTTCAGTTTTGCAAGGGCTCTAATTTATGATATTTATGACAAATCAAATATAGCTCACTAAACCATTTCACTGCGCCCTGCGCCTCCAGCACCAACAAAGCGGCGTTATCGTCTGCTTTGAGAAACACTGATCTCCACAAGTACAGCAGTCTATAATCTTCGCTTCTAACATTTGCTCGTACTCTCAACCCATGAACCCCAAAATTTGCAATTCACAAACTGCAGGGGTGCGTCACATGCCAAATAGATGACGGGATTATTTTTGTGTTTGACATAATCGCAGTGACAAATTTGTCTTTAGGGCTGTCATATTTGACGCACATCTTGCATGGTGACTGCACTTGAATACTTTTGGTTTGTATTTAAATTATCTATAAGTTTGATAGCTGTATATTTTATTCTTTTCATATTTATTTTCATACAGAAAACATGGCATGTTATGTTTAACAATGGCATTTTATGGTTAAAAACTAAAGATGAGGATTTATTAATAGAGTAGAATTTGAAATACGTAGGTACATACGCAAGTATTACCATTGAGAAGAAAAAATGTCGTACATACAAGCAGATTATTAGATTAATTGAATTTCTTTTGTAATATTTACACAACCCTGTAACGTAGTCGTTTCACAAAAGATTATAGGTTACCATACCACCCAACCCAAACATTAGTTTTGCCGGAGTAATTACATCTTTTTAGGGCGGGCAGTATAATAATTACTGTAAAATACTTTGTATTTGTCACTGAATGAGCAGTTACTTTAAAAACATCTGGACGAGGTTATCAACAACTCAATTTATAAGTTGCAAACATCAAAGTCGGTCTATTATGGGCGAGTTCTGAATTTCGCTCCGCAATATAAACTACCCTACTTAATGCTCATCAAAAGTTAATTTGAACACGACAGGTAGGTACATATCGGAGATGTCTCAGAACGAAAATGCAAAATTATCTCGCGTCTATCTTCAAAGAGATGTCATTCCCATCTGCTAGGCCAGTTTCAAAGTTGTTAGCAGCGTTGGAGATCCTTCTTTAAACATGCTGATGTTTATCCTGATTCAGCGCATAGGATAATATAAAGAGGAATATGAATTTTAATTAGATACGCTTAGACATCTTCAAAGCGCGGAAATATGAGAAAACTTTTTTGTTGCTTTAATAACAAGTCTGTGTTCTTTATCCCGTTTATTTGAGAGTAGACTACTAATTAAGCGTATTAGAAAACTAGTTGTAGTAGGTATACCTTTTGTGTTATCATCTTAATATTATGTAAAAACATAGAAATATGTATTATAAGTATAGTAAAACTTTTCATAAAACTGTATATTTCACGCTTATTCGAGTTCTTTTGTAAACTACGAGTAACTCGTGTAACTAGTGTAAACTCGTATCTTCGTATCTTGACAAGGGGTTTATCTTTTTACGTGAACTCTACATATTGAATTCATTCGTTGTACAAAGTGAAAACAAAACAATACACACAGTACACAAATAAATTTACTATGTCATAAGCAGCTCGTCAAATCATAAAACAATAACAAAGGCATAAACACTGGCAGTCACTTAAATCTAACAAAGAGTTCCATTCGTCATGAAATAAATAATGAAACTGCCTGTAGTTTACAAGTAAATAAATGTTACTATATTTGCACTCTAACCTCAGTCGGTAGTGCTTGCGCAGCATAATTGAAGTAGTCGGAGACTTGCATATGAAAGTAATTACACAGGAAATGAACTGCGCACAGCTCGAGCAAGTTCTGCGAAAGCGATTTAACCCAGTTGAAACTGCTTAAGTATTATTTTGATATAACTATGTTTAAGCGTCTACGTGATAACACATAATGTCGGGAAGTAAGTTCGTTTTATTCGTTTTTATGATTGCCTCTTTTAGTTATTTCGAGTGTTATATATAATACGTACGTAAGTTTTCTTAGAGGATGTCTGCAGCCTAAACGATTTGAGAGATTTTAAATCATGAGGTTTCTAAAATAGTGTCTATTTAAAGAGTGTCAAACGTTATTTTAGAGACCAAAAGAACATCACAAAAAAGTAAGTGCACATAATGTACTACAAACGAGCGACGAAAGGAATAGACATGTGACAGTTGTTTAGTATATTGTAGAAATAGGTGTGACTGTAGTACCTACATCCTGGCTTGACCTAAATTAGTTCAGCTATGTCAATTTAAATATTTACTACCACTGTTACACACAAATTGTAAATACGAGGACGCAAACGAAATGCAGATTGTTGCTTTTATTTGTTAATGTCGTTTCAATAATCAGATTTGCGAGCGTCCAGAGTAAGATTTAAACGGCGATAATTAAATCAATACGGGACCAAAGTTAAATAAGGGTGGTTTTAAAATAAATTCGTAAAAGCTTGAGTGTGAAATTGTAACCCGCATTTCGGTGTGGATGGAGAGAAAATATTTCCAATAAATAAAATTAATGTGGATTAAAAGTTTCGATGCTATCGCGGCCATGTTGTAATGATGCGGTTGATAATGCGAAGTCAAGTTATAAATGCTTGGTTATTTTTCGTTTGTATGTATACTAGCTATTTTTTGCGACTTTCCTCACAAAGTATAATACAATCATACAATCCGGAAATCTTTAGGGATGGAATATCAAGCGGTCCTTTCTTAGTGTCTGCAACATAATATAAATACGTTCTCCAAAGATGGTATTACTTTCAACTTTCAACTTTGGATCAAGCTTTGCGATTCAAAACAAAGGACTGATAGCAATCCAGATATAGATACTCCATGGAAATTCTATTTATGAAATAAAGTAAAATAATACATTTATATTACCTACTTATGTATATTTCATAATTAGAAATTTTATCACGACATTCGTACAAAAAATTGTTGGAAATAAAATTAATCTTTGTCACATTATATCATTCGTGTCTCCTTTTCTCTATACAATTTGCGAACTTTGAAATACTGTGTACAAGTATAATTAAGCTGTCAAAGGCAGCGGAATTGGCAAGCTTTGCATAAGCCCACAAATACTGGCAGCTAGAAGATGTTAATATATGGATTGGAACTTTTTATATTTGCTTTGTTTAGTCTTCAAAATTTCAGAGTACTTTTAGAAACTTCTTAATGATTTGAGCAATATTGTTGGTTTCCTTTGCCTTATTGTTATTTAAAGTCATAAATACCTTGCCCTTTCTCAATTGGAAGTAAATTCATATTTCAGTCTTTTACATTTTGCTGTAGACTTACAGGTCTATTTGCAGGCATCTGAATTATATATTATACTATAAGTTAATAAAGCAACATTCTCAGTTTTAATTTCAGTTAAAACTTTAATGACTACATTATTATATCACGCTTGTTAACTTTGATTTACAAAAGTACGAATTTGTACGTGTAGGTAACCTTTAACTTACCGTGTTTACTGGTGTCTGAGGGTGGCTGTTTCAACGTCAAAAGCAACAGATGTCAAAAATTGCAACTCAAAGGGCAAATGGGTACCTTGCTGGAATTGATTTTATTTGTAACTACAAGCTGTCATACACACACTTTCTATTTCATATGACTTTGTAAACGTTTGCACTGTTCAAAAATTGATTCGTTTTTCAAAGTTTCATATAACTATTAATAGATATCAGTTACTGTCAAGTGAATTGCCGGAGAATGTTTGTGTGAATGACTAGACTTTTATTCCGCTAAAGGGGTATTTTGTCCTGTCGAGATATATTACAAACCTATATATAAGCGATAGTGATACACTCTACATTAGGTGAGTTACATACCTGTTCGCTAAAGCTATTTGGTAAGTGCACTTCATTTCATAATTAAATATCTAATTGCGACTATAACAAACG
Source organism: Urbanus proteus proteus (assembly GCA_018251915.1). Lineage (NCBI taxonomy): Eukaryota > Metazoa > Arthropoda > Insecta > Lepidoptera > Hesperiidae > Urbanus > Urbanus proteus. The sequence continues at coordinate 11,922 of DWPV01002943.1, forward strand.
CAACCCCTACCTAAACTTTACAACAGTAAACTTAACACACAACCCGAACTTTTTAGTTTCCACACAACAAACAGCGGGAAGCATCAAAAACTATTTTGTGTTTGACTGTTCGGAGTTTTGTAAATTAATTCGGCGGTTCCGAGCTATTACGCGAACTGTCAGCACAGGTGGCGCTCCACTTCTCAGTGCTCAGGATTTGCATTTGGAAATACTCCTACTAATTTAACTTCTGTTTGCTAAGTCAAACTAAACAACGCCGCAGTTTGGCTCGCGGGACTCGAGCTAACATACAGAATATACTCGTATCAGTAATTTCCGCAAGTAATATTAGAGGATTGGTGACGCTCTGCCGTGGCGCAAGTTTCGTGTTCGCTTTATAGATTGACGAAACAACCAAACTGAAGCGTTTGATTGGTATATTCGATTGTGTAGCGCTTAAGATGATCGTATAGTGTTTAAGATGGATCGAAGAAATTTTGGCATTATGTTCGCAAGATTTCGATATATTTTGTATTTACCTGACTACGTCAGAAGGAGGGTAAAGTTTTTTGAGCATATGTATACATTCTTGTTGGATTCGTCTCAATTGTCATAGAGACATAGGCTATATATTCTTAAATATAACGCCTGAAAACTGGTATAAGAAGTTTTAAGCAGTCGGGTTTTTTGTTTTTAAGTCGGGTTTTAAGTTTTAAATTTTTCCACTAAGAAAGCACCACTGCGACAAGCATTCCTATTTTCTAATAGCAGTATCAAACGCTGGAGTTTTCTAGTTTGAAGAGAATTAAAAAATAATAATTAACCAGGAAGCAATCTAGGTTTCTAGGGGTAGCAAAGCTGTAACTAAAATCAGCTACTGGTAGCCGATTTTGGTTACAGTTCAGCCAACTGCTAGCCTATAACCAACATGGAGCAACGATAAGGTGAACTGCAAGCGTCCGTTTCTACTGAAATATCCATAAATAAAACTTAAAGTACAAGAACTACAGTTCATTTCTGTCGCATAGATAATATGTAAATGTAAATACACGAGATGACATTTAATATTACAGAATATTTGCATCAATCATGTTTAACCTTACACAAAATTTAATAATTTCATTCAGTATTCATTCAGCTAGACATTTACGCCCACCGTGAAACAAATTAAAGCTATTGTGTTAGAGGGATTATGTACCGTCGTCCATTTATATGTAAAATAGTGATGTGCCATCAGAGCCAGCCAGCCGTGTTTGTAGGTGCCAATTAACAGTACTGATCGTTTTACCTATGAACGAGTAATATTTTTGCCAGTACTTTTATGCCTGTTAGCAAAAATCAATAGTCAATTTGCTTTTGTAATAAAAGTAACGAATGGTCGTGGCTATCAAAAGGTTCAAATAAAAGTCCAAATTAAACGCGTATTCAGCTAGAAGTGAGTCGTGCGTGATGATGTATGTACATTGCTCCCACTGTTAATAATCAGGAGTAAGTTACATCAATTTTTATGTAGAGTTAATAACCAATGTCTATGCACATCCATATTCCATACATATGTTATCGAAACCACAAGAGACAGAAGTCCTATCTGAGATCGACCACAAATACAATTCCGTCTCTGTGTTAGTGGTTTTGCCCTTACACTAAAACAGCACCTAATCTTATCAGTTGTAGCAAAAAGTTATTATAAGATTAAAGAATTTGAAGTATCAAACTTCCATGCTTGCTACCTGATGGTAAATGACTTCTGCCGCTCATCAGTATCACTATCACTACATAGTATAAAACAAAGTAGCTTGTCACTGTCCGTAGGGTCCGTCTCTATGTATGCTTAAATCTTTAAAACTGGGAAACGGATTTTAAGGCGGTTTCTTTAAATAGATTGAATGATTCAAAAAGAAGGTTTATATGTAATTCACGGCATGCAAAACCGCGGGCAAAAGCTAAATTCAACTCGATATAGAATAGGAATTCTGTCTGTGTTTTTCAACATACGACTATGCATTTTCATTTTTGCTGGCTAAGGTGATCGCTTGTTACATATGTATGTACGTCAACCGACATACATAGGTACTAGTAATATAATATTGTATACATACCACTATTAGACACACTTCTGACTAACGCACTTTGATATTCCTTTGCAACAATTTCGTTATTTATTCACCTACACGACGGACAAATTTAAGCCATTGTGTTAGAGGCTACGTACCGCCATCCATTTATATGTAAAATAGTGGCGCGTGCGATCAGAGCCAGCGAGCCGTGCAGCCTCGTGCGAGCGCTTCATCTCCTTACCTGTAACTAAGCGATTGCAATTTTATGGACAGTGGCTATCATGTCCATTAGGAACGTGATTTTCTCTTAATATTCAATAGAGAAATTTATAATAGTTAAAAGTCCCATTTTTAACGCTAGATTTGTTTCTTATTTGTTGATAGAAATAAAATTAAAAGAGGCTAATGGATAATTGTATTGTCACCTTAAACTGCGTCTTGGTTTATCCTTTGGTTTATGCATATATCACTGCCTTAAAACACCTTAAGAAACAAAGCAAAGTGTATTTATTGCAGCAATTGTGTGGTCTCAGCCTAAAACCGGCTTCACGTTGGTTCCAAATTTGCCCCCTATGCTATCAGTCCAACGCGTGGATCTAGAAAATACCTTTAGTGCCAACGTTTAGGTGAACGATCGTGGCTATTTTCTAGATCTATATATTGGTCTTATGGCGTTAGGACCAACGCTGGAACCAATTATATTTAAATCCAGTTTATCCATATTTAAATCCAATTTAGATCCAGGCTTTTGCTTGTCAATAGCTTTCAAAATAAAAAAAAGAAAGAGAAAATCGGTAGGCAAAGAAAAAAAGGGCTGATGACGTATTTTATTTCCATCTGTTCTTGTCCTTACATTACAGACATCAGAATTTTGTTTCTACAACTGTTTTTCATATGTCATTAAAGTATGTCCCATACAAGTCCATACATGTAATCCCTATGAAGTTGAAGTGAAGCTGACAGCCAACGTTGTTCAAGCGGATAAAGTTTTCACAAACACAAACGTGCTGAAATATCGCTATTTGCAGATGTTGACTGACTTCAACTTGTCTGTGTGTTACGATAGGTTTCAAACAAACTTGTTTGTGTACAATAACTTTAATGTGGAATTCTCCGTGGTTCTTGTGTAGCATTGTTACGCTGATTTCTGGTTAACAACAATATATAGTTACTGTGTTTTATAGTAGAAAGGTCATTATGGATATCAATTCTAAGGGTGATCGTTGTCTTAGTATCCAACGCACCTGTAATCAACTTTATGAAAGACTATTGTTTTGGACCAGATTTCAGATAATTAACACATATTTTATCCAATGAGCTATGACAAAGTGTGAAGTCGTAACATATGTTTGACGAAGCAAGGTTCTTGAAGACACTTTACGGGAAGAATTTTCGGCTGACAGATTAGCCGTTCATACATATATTTATCCATATAAAGCGCTTAAAAAGTACATTGCTAAGGGTATTAGGGTATGGTACCTTGAAGGTTGAACCATGCTGATTTTACATCTACCTCTTTCTCCTATCGCTACTTCGCACCTATCCATATTTTATTTGTTTTACAAATAAATATACGAGCTTAATTAACGCAAACTCAATAGCTTTTATTCATATAAATTTTACACTATTGGCAACACGCATTACATTCACACGTATGTTTATTATTCACACATGGTTGCGTCTATAGAATCGCGACATATTGTGGCCCTTTGCCTATGCATTGCCTCGTCGGTCGAGTTCATTAGTCACTTGTTTTGCACATACGTCATTTACATATCAATGTGCCCCTCTGACCATACGTTATATGCAAATTTAGGAAAATTCTATCTGTTCTTGGATAATGGTGGTTTTATTATTTTATGAATAATAAATCCAGTTGAATATGATCTAAAAGTAACAATAAAAAACCTTGTCTTAAAACATTACATAATTATGAAAATTATAAAATTCTTCATAATTATTTTTATTGATTTGTATGTTGACTAGGCGTTTAACTAATACATTAAAGAAAGATAGATAAAATATTCGCTAGATAAAATAATCCTAGCATACGTATCATTAATTTGGGTTTGTTGTCTCTAGATAAAATTTTCAGCCAATTTTCAATTAATCGACTTTTTTCCGGCAGCAACTTCCGTCATTTTTGACTTCTTCGGCGAACAGCAACTATAGCCTCAGCTAGGCCTA
>DWPV01002944.1:0-16143 GCA_018251915.1 Urbanus proteus proteus
ACAGACAGACAGACAGACAGACAGACAGACAGACAGACAGAGTTACTTTCGCATTTATAATATTAGTAGGGATTATTGTAGGTATCGACTTCAATACTTATAGAATTGAATTACAATATTATGCTCGGATTGCATTACGTTAAGGACCTGGTTCCTAGGGTATGGTAAGGGTGGCTCCTTTATCCGAAGCGTTCCAACTCCTCAGAGGCAGCAACGCATCTGTGACCGACGTTAGGTAGGACTATGATGTTATCTGGTGTTGCTTACGTCCGTGGATGACAGTGGCCATTTACCAGGTAGGTTAGGTTAGGTTCGGTTGCATGCTCGTTTACTACTCCCATAATTTAGTAAAGATCGCTATGGTGACCGCTGTGCCACGAGGGTCGTCATTATGTGACGGCAGTGCAGCGTCTAGTGTCTGTAGTCAGCATAGTCTATTCGCTTTCTATTAGCTGCATACAAACGGTCTAATTTGATTGAGAAGACTGAAATAGTTCGGTTTACTCGATTATTGGTCTCTTTAGATAATAATCGAATCGAATCGAATATATTAGAGTTGATACTGCAGATTTTTTTCATAAACGTTATATATTAGATAAGTTATATTAATGATAAAAACTACTTAACTTGTCTCCTAAATTATTTTGCAATGTAAATGTAAAAAAAAAATTGTCAAAAAAGATGGTGAAACCTGTTTAAGCCTTAAGGAATAAACAAAAATATGATGACTATACAAGGAATACATGAAAAATAAGCATGTACTTCCTGATAACGGAAAGAACCTATAGGTATTGTTGGTACAATTTTAAGTATAACAAAATAGTATGGATTTTTCCATAAACTTTTGATTTCAATTCTATCTCAAGTTAGTCACAAATTAATTAATTTGTTTCTTTTTTTTTAATTATTATTATTCTTAGTAGTTTTCCAGTAAAATCACGACGTGATTGCTAATTCACTGCAAAAAATGTTCTTTTAACTATTCATATGATATTTTGACTTTTAAAGCCACTGCAAATATTCAAAAATATTCGATTTCAGCTCCGACAACCTTAGTTTCAACCGGTATTCACTCCGTACACAAATATACTTGGTTGTTCTATTGTGGGATTCAAATTGAAGATGCGATGGAACTATGCAACAATACCGCTGAAACAATTAATGTTATTAGAATTTCTGTATACAATTGCGATAGTTCCTATTGTAGACACCGATAGTTTGGTATACAAATCAAATTGGAGTATCTTTTTGCGAAAATATGCAATGATAATTAAGATTCGAGAATCTTTCGTATCGTAGTTCGATTTTGGATTGAATTTGGTTGTGTGTTGTGTGTATATAGTTTGGAGGATGTGGCAAAGAGACACACTAACGTTAATTACTTAACTACGAGGCGATTCAAGTCAGTCCTTAGTGGAAGTAACGCATCTCAAGTTGTAGCAAACTAGATGTATTCGTCACTAAGTAAAAGTTTCTCCATCAAGTACCGACTAACAAAACGTTACTCACGAATTTATTTCGTTACTCGGGTAGGTATGCTTTTTTTCGTTACTTTAACACCTCTAAACGCATCTGACCTTAGGTAGAACTCGAAGACTTCAGGCTAATTATAGAAGTCGACAGCGATTACCACCCACAGGCTTCTATAGTTAACCTTACTTTAAAGGAAGCTTAGAAAAGTAGAATTTCCTATTTTCATTTGAACACAACTAAAAGTAGGTACCGCTTAAAGTTCATCTTTGTATTCATGGTAAGATCAAAACGTGATATTGAGAATACGCGTATTTTTCCTCTAACGTACAATTGCAAATCCTATCCTAATTATTATAAATGGGAATGTCCGTTTATTTGTTGGTTTGTTTGTAACGCCTTCACGCCTTAAGTGCTCAACCAATATGAAATTTTGCACACAAATAGTGAGGGGTCCAGAAAAGGACATAGAGTCCTTTCATCCCGAAAAAACGTACTGCTCCCGAGGGATAGAAAAGTGACTTTTATACCTACAACCTAGTTTGATACCTACGGCCTCTTTATGCGAATGTACATATTACCCCGAGCGAAGCTGCGGCTAAAAACTAGTTTAAAATATTATGCATTTAGATTATGTAAGTCAAAGTTCACAGTCAAATTCAAAGTGATTTGCTGAATATTCCGGCTATCCTCAGGCGTAACGCAAACTTACAACAAAGCACCGTACCGTTTACGCTGAACAAGCCTTCGCGCCAATTCACGCCATCAGCAGACACGTGGACTGAGTAACCGAATAGACTCCCAACGTGACCAGGTCATATACTTAGTATTTGTAGGTACAAATGGTGGGTATATGATTAGTCACGCATACTTATAAGAATGGGAAGGAGTTAGATAATAGCATGTTGAACAAGCGCGGTTAGACTTCACACACTTTTTAGAACTTTATGGAGAAATTTCAAGTACCTGCGTTGTTTAAAAAAAAATCTTTATTTAAGCATCAATTCATGACATGAATAACTCCGACAATATACCTTGAGTTTTGAACTTGGGATCACCAATAACTATATATTTCTAAGTTTTCTGGTATTAAAGTAATCAATTAGGTCCAAAGTTACGATAACAATTTTTTAGTTCTAATAAGTTGGTCGTTTTTTAGACCATATAAATTAACTTAATCACTCAGCCTACAATATTCAAAATAAATCTTTTAGGGATGGCAGAATAAAAAAATAGCCTATTGGGAGTCTATATTAATTATTCGTCTGTAGCACTAGAGATCCAAGTTACCACATAACCTCTATGAAACTAATTGTTAGTGCAAAACTAGATACCCAACTTCGTGGAATGTTTTGTATCGGATGTTAATTGGATTCTCTAGTTCTATGGACTTTCCATTCAGTAAGGTATGTAATATTGGACTTGTACAGTGCGATTACAGGTAGGATTACAATCGTATACTTTAAAAATAAATTGAATTGAATTTTGTTCTTTTTTATATCATGGAAGTAGTAAACGAGCATGCAGGCCACATGGTGGCTACTGCCGCCCATGGACATGTGTAATCAATCCCAGATTGGATTACAGTCTGTTTGGGGTCGGCCGCAGATGCGTTGCTACCCCTGAGGCATGACCCCATAGCTGTATCCTACTTGTACAAAGAATTACAGGTGCATGTACTTAAAGCTCGCCCGGGGCGTCGAAATTGTGACTAGGTGCATTCCTGGGTTCTGCAAGGTCAGCATTATTATTATTTCTACTACAGCTAGTAGAAATAATAATTTCTACTACATATCATAAGGTCATATCATATCATAAGGTCAGCATTGTTATTATTTCTACTACAGCTAGTAGAAATAACAATTTCTACTACAACTGCTTAGGCAGGTAAAAAAACATTAGCTATAATTAAACGGATCAAATTAACGCACACCCAGTTTTTAATAACAAACTGAAAATTCCTTGCAAATATTAACTTGTTGAGCGCCGATGTAACACGGTAAGTTCATTCGTGAGACGCGAAGTTGCGAAATTTATATTTAAGGCCGTTCAAAGTTAAACCTTGCAAACTCCGCAGTTAGATACTAGTGATGTCACGCATGTTGGTTTTTTCATATTCGCGAATGCGAATGCGAATAAGACCTTCCAATAAAACGTGGACGTAAATATATCTATTCGTGTTGGTCTTACTTTAGCCGGAAAAGTTTAAATGAACCAAGATGGTAGTAACAAAACTTATTAGGATTAATTATTTTTAATTTGGATTTTTTTCAAAAGATGTTATTTAATCGTTCGGAATTCGATTTTTTCAATAAAAGAAAAAAATATTTGTTTTTTTAAAGTTTTATTTTGATTTTGTTAACAGTAATTTTATTAGACTAACCAAAACTATTTAAAAGTACCTCTTTGTTTTCACAAAACATTTGCTTCGTTTCTTCTGAATGCGAATACGAATGCGAATGTCGAAAATCACCTGAATATTCGCGAATGCGAATTTTCGTTACATCACTATAGATACACCGGCAGAGAATATAGGCGACGGAGGCAAGACACTTCAGAATTTTAGAAATTCCAACACAAAAACTTTGTAATTTTACGGAGGCTCGCCTTGGACGACAACATAAATCATTGAAGTTACTTTTGTTTATAACAATGTAAACTTCAGCAGTTATGTTAAAAGGCATTTGCTATATTAATAAGGTTTTAAAAGATTATGAATGTTATTTACAGTTGTTTTGAAATATGGTTACTATTTATTAAAGTTATTTGTCTAGATTTACAACACAAAAGATAAGAGTTTAAGCCGCTCTCATTGTAGCCTAGATTTATATCGGCTACAATACAGGGTACTTTAAAACTAACTTAAGCATTAAATTATATTTAAAGGTTAGGTAATATTTAGTACTAATAAATATTTAAGCATTTTCCATGTATATAGTTCTCCGTATAGGCTTTTGCTACATTCATAGATACTAGAATCTAATGTATCGTGGATGCTATGGAAAAAAGGTGAAAAAATAAACTAAAACAGAAACAATAACTCATCATTTAGCCAGGGATCGAAACAGAATCCTTCTCAGAATTTCAGAAACAGAGAATTTGACATTTCAAGTTTTTTTAACATTATGAACAAGTAACCAAAAAGAATAAACACATTCTTAGTAGACAGTAGTTGATCACCGTGGTTTCACCCGCGTTTTAAAAGTAAAAAAGAATACATACTTAAATCATAATAGCTCATTAATGAATTTTTCAAAAATTAATGCACCTTATGTTACGCCATAGACCTCTAGCCATCTTCCATTGAAAGTCCTGTCAAAATCGGTTAGAAGAAGAAGGTTTAGAAGATTACCTCAGCCAAACAGACAGTCAAACATTTTTTTTAATTACATTTTCGTTATAGGTATCGTGTATACTTTCATATACATTGAGTAAAAAAATGTTATTTTGAAATCACAAACATACACTTCAATTTTATTAATTAGTAAAGATAGAACCAAAATACGTGAATTCATCATAAATATTCCAGTTTAGGAAGTGATATGAAGATAAAATTATGGGTGCATAATTTCTAAGGCTCAGGTGGCGGTGGTGTTCACTGAGCACGGAATCTCGTAAACCAGGGGATTTAAAGCCTAGTTTACAGCTAAAACTTTCACGTTTACTGTTAAGCAAAAACTGCTTGACATTTATAACTTAAGTCGTGGATTAAGTTCTCCGGAGAGAAATGTTTTATGTCTCTAACAAAAAGTTCAGTTCGAGAATTCAAATATTTCGTCGCCTAACTATATTTTCTGTCGTACTTTTCAAACTCCTGCTGCTTATTATAAAGTTTAAGTTTTACCCGTGATTTTTCACGCGTTACTTTCGGAGATGCGCTTTGCGACGTAGATCGTTCAATTCAAGGCTTTGTAGACGGAGTTGTAGTTAAGGAATGTTGGTCGAAGTTAGGAGTTTCTGGATGGCCATTGTCATCATCGTAAGAGCAGTTTAAGACATTAGACATAGGTTACTCGACTTATCTTCTCTTATAAAAATTGAAAGCATTTTAGAGTTTATTCCAAGTTACTCTTAATATTCAGAAGGGATCTGTAGTGCAATTCAAGGACTTTGCTATTTTTGAGATTTCATAAATGTTTTCTTTGCTAGACTCCTTTCGTACCGCAACCTTTTGCCTTCTCTCACAACTGAGAGAGGCTTCGAGCGTACTTCCACTACGCTGCTCTAACGCGTATCGGTGGAGGTGATACGGGTGCCCTCCGAAACACGCAAACGCGTATGAAATTTTTGCTATTAGCAGTCACCTACCGATCGCGCTTGACGTTGCTTAACTTTGTAGATCGGTTAAGATCTATGCAATCCGCAGGGCTATGCGCGCTTCGGTTTTTTCTGCAAGATGGCAAACAAGCGCTTATACGAAGGGTTCTCACTTCATCCTAATCCTGAGGCCTTACTCAGGTAGAACTAAAGTCGAATATGGCATTAATAAAATATCTATATAAGACAGTGCATTATAATGATATTGCATCATACTACACTTCACAGACTACTATTGACTTTTTAATCAACGCCGCGCTCCCATATATCATAGATTCACGAAGAAAAACCGCGCTCATTAATTAAATATGAGTGTTATATAATCAACGCGATAATAATCAGAATCATGGCTAGACAAGGACAGAGATATCGTCTCTCCCGCTCCCCCTTACATCAATCTGCGTCTCGCGCAATATGGACTGAATTATTTTTGTCCAACTTTTTATACCCCTACATTGCTTTTATTACCGCGGGGAAAAATTCATTTATCCGGTGTCCAATGGCCAATATAATGCTTACGTCCTGTGCTTTTTATAGCTTTGATTACGTGCTGGTTTCGACATGGAGATTTTTTGTTATGATCTCCTCTTTCGTTTGTTTTACATTTGCACTACATAGGAAAGTGAATGGCGTGGAAATTCGTCCGTATGGATTCAAATTCAAATTGTAAATGGTATAGAGTAGAGCTGTAGGAACCCGTATGTATTCGTTGCTGAGTAACGGCTTCGCCATCAAGTAACGAAACGTTACTCACGAATGCGTTTCGTTACTCGCATTTCATTTTTCGTATGTATTTAGTTTTTGTATCGTATTGTGTACGACTACGATTGCAGAAGTTGCTCTAAGTTATGTCGTAAGGTATCAAAAGTAACGATACGATTGTAACGAGTATTAAATGTTGTAGCAACGAATACATACGGGTATGTTTTCTATCGTTACTTTTACACCTGTAGTATAAAGTGTTAAAAATATACTTTTTGTTTTTAAACTACAACTTGTGTACATACAAAGAGGCGCGCCTTTTTAATTGGCATGAAATCGTTGATAAATACATATATACTAAACTTTGGATATAATTAATACTCAAACATTTTTGTGGACTTTATAAACAGCCGGCAAGGCGCAGCGCCGTCCATGGAAATTTGTAATCAACCCCAGATAAAATCAAGGTTCTACTTGAAGTTGACCACAAATGCGTTGCTACCGCTGAGGACTCAGCTATAATGCTTTGGCGAAGTATGTTTCCTTTACCACACCCTTCCAACCAGAACACAGCTGTTAACACTGCTGTTATAAGGCAGAAATAGGTGGGGTGTTGGTCCCGCCGGTGTCAAATTATATAGAGTTCTACCACCGTTTAAAAGTTCTTAATTTTAGATTAAATTTAATAACGACACAAGTTATACGAGAGAAGAGCTGTAACAAAATACGTGTTGTAATGTAGACATTAGAACAGGTAAGTATTTCGTTGGAAGTAATTAACAACTGATTTTACGAATTCACTTCACATTAACCTCGCGGAAACAATATCAAGTTATTCGTGTAACTAAGTTGGGGAGCGCGTTAAACCCTTACCCTAATTTTAGTGAACGACAGTTTTAGTTGTCCCCGTAAGCGGCGTTTGGACGATGCTTGACAAAATTATTCTATGACTAGCTGAACCCCGCGGTTTCACCCGCGTTAAAAAAGTAAAGAAGAATACATATTCAAACATAAATGTCCCGCGATGGTGCGCGCATGCGCGTGGAGCCCGCGCTTATGGACTTTTCAAAAATTAAAGTAGCCTATATTACGCCTTAAACCTTCAGCTATCTTCCAGTGAAAGTCCCGTCAAAACAGACAGACAGACAGACAGACAAAAATTTTTTTAATTGCATTTTTGTTATAGGTATCGTGTATACTTTCATATGCATTGAGTAAAAATATATATTTTGAAATCACAAACAGACACTTCAATTTTATTTATTTGTATAGATGAATGATACCCGGCTCTCCCGTAACGGTGGCCACATGCACGTGAAGTATGCGTAAATGTTTTTTACAAAAATTACAGTTGCTGTGAAAATGATTGCCGCTTCTTTGTCAATGAAACACCTTACGAAGTGCTCTCTATAACGAAATACCTATCCAGGAGTATACATGTATCTGTATTTGTAATTGCTTAGTTACTTCGCCGTTTATGAACAGATATGGTTTCTTCTTTATTTATTACCAGAGCATATTTACTTATTTTTTGTTGAAGAAATATCATAAGAGAGAAAAATTGGAATTGAACTAGCGTCCTACGCTAAGTTCGCGAGTCGCAACAGGTTGTTACTTAAATATGGAATGACGAAGGTTTTGACTAAAAATATAACCAATTAATTGTAACTACACCACATTGTTCTAGTGTTAACCCATTACTTATTAGTCTTACGCAAAACTAAAACACCTTACACTTGATCTTGAATTCCAAGCATACGACGTTGCGGAAATAATCTAGTCTTATTATAAGTAGAGAGTAAAGAAGAGATAACGATCGGCATTGACAGCTTAACATGAAGTACCGATACAGGGTGATAAAACACATCAGTCATTTTCAGACGTTTAAAGAATTAGGCGTGATGTTACTAAATTTAAGATATCATTTAAGGTTTGCAAAACTTTAAATGACGTCTGCAACCAACTCCACATGGAACAAAAAAGAAAATAAATATTAAGATAACTACCCAACTATCGGCCGGTAAAAAGTCTGCAGTTTGCGGGTATTCTTTAGCAATCAAACACAAGACAAACATGGCTGCACCAAGCGGCGATTGTTGTACGTTACTACTTAGTTAACTTAGTTTAATAGTGAACGTAATAAGTTGGTAATAGTAGGTTAAATTCCTTCCTAGAGCAAATATGTGAGGTATCATTCTAAGTGTTCATAATTATGGTGTCTTATTTTACTGTCTATTTAAGTTTTTTTTTGGTATAAAATAAACGTAAGTTGAAATTTTGCGGGTAGATGGTCTTGGATTCTCATGATTTATGATGAATCATGAGAATCCAAAACTAGAGTTCAATTAAGGTTAAACTTTGTTAACCATTTAAAAAAGCAGTTAAGTTTAAGGACTTTAGCAGCTTGAATAAAACAAAAGTTTTCTCGGAGTAGTTGCTTTATTTGTGTTATTTTATGTTAGTAGTAATTAATTATTAAATTAATATTTACAATTAAGAATAGAATTTAAAGACACGATGCTTAGTGATCAAATACTGATGAAAATAATTTCAAATAAATTTAGCGTTAAATGATTCATTTTAAAATATTATTCTTCTGTTACGCGATATCCATGTTGAAAATGTCCGTACATCTTAAATAACAAGTCTAGGAAGGTCATCCTTTGACTTAATGGTCTGCGTTCAAGGGTCAAATCTGAGTCTATGTTATAGTAATACAGGTTTGACTCTGTAATTGGTTCCCATTTCACCGGTAATAAGTCAGACGTCTCTGGAGTTGGGTCACTGAAACAGAATTCATTATGTTACGAGAGTCTAGTGTGGTAGATCCTAAAATTCATATAATTATAATATGATTTCTTGTTAAATATATATTTGGTTCAATATGCACCTACCCATATTTAACGAAGTTAGTCCACATTCTAGTCATTCTATCGACTATTAATTGATCTTCCGGAGAAGGTGGTTCAGGGAGTTTATACATATCATATAAATATCCTAGCTCATCTGCATGTATAGCACCAGGAACTGTCACGTTTGTTTCTATTTTATAATGATTTCTTGCACCGTCATAAGAAAACATATAGAGGTATATGTTCTGAGCTCCATTCGCAATGTAGTCAGCTATTCTGCGCTGAGTTGGATGAATATATGTGAAGTCGGAATCAAATTCGGCTAATTGTTCTTTTACATCAACACTTACTTCTTCGTCTCCGATATAAAAGTTTCTTACCAGTTTTTCTGATTCTGCTAGTTGTTTGTCATCAAAATTAAAGTATTTTTTCAAGATATCACCAAAAAAGTCTAAACCTTTGTAGTAAGTATTGTCTTTTGAGGAGTGAACGAAGTACCTTTCGATGCTATTGAATCCCAATAAAATAGGCGTCGTTCTGACTTTTGGTACTTTTCTATTGATTGTGAAATCAGGTACAAATCTTTCTACTCCTTCCAGTTGTTCCTCAACACACGCATTAAATATTAATCCAAGATTATAGGAAGCACTTACAAGTAGTGTTGGATCGACAATTTTCAAAAAACTTACTGCTTGTCTAAAATCATCAGTTTCAAATTCGAGTTTCTTAGCTAGAACAATGGGTAATTCCATATTATCTACTATTACTTCACCTGATACTGGCGCTGGTGGCGAAAGAGTGTTACCACTTTGCAAAACTGCTTTATCAAAAAGATTTTCATCATCAGCCATTAAAAAAAAATCAACTGAGCGGGCGCCGGCACTCTCACCAAGTATTGTTACTTTATCTGGATCACCTCCGAATGCTTTTATGTTGGCTTTGACCCATCGTAAAGCTATTAATTGATCCTTTAAGCCTTGATTACCGGGTATTTCAGGCGTTCCTAGACACATGAATCCATATGCTCCTACACGGTAGTTAAAAGTAACAACAACTACATCGTGCCTTATTACGTACTTAGTTCCATACTGAGATATCCCTCCAAAGCCTCTCATAAATCCACCACCATGAATAATAAACATAACAGGTAGAAGATTGTTCTTATCAGCAGAATTTGGTACATGAACGTTCAAATATAGACAATCTAAGGATCCTATGACAACTTTGTTGATTTCGTCAAATTGAGGACATTTTGTAGAGTCGTCATATGCTTCATATGTGTCGTTGAATGCTGGATAGGGGGTCGAAGGCTGTAAAGAAGCCAGTTATCTAATAAAAATATTAAACAAGAAATGGATGAATACAAAATGAGGCTTATCAAAGCTTAAATTAAAGTTAAAAAAGAGTCCTCTTTCAAAGATGGCCATTTCTTTCACAAGCCATTTCTTTGCCTAGATCACAACATGAGATCTGTAAACGATCCGCTTATTTGCTTTGTAGTTAAAAATATTATGAAAACACAGGGAATGAAAACACTGTAAATGAAAACACAGGGAAGTCTAAAAGTATTAGTTTTATCAGATTGATAAGAGATTAAATAATGTTTTAGTGACTCAGAATTATGTTAATATAGTAACTTTATTCTTCAATTTAACCAACTAATAATAAGAGGCAATTAATTCCCCCATCACATATTAAATATATTTTTGTTATTAATTGGTATTGCAGTGGGGATCATTATGATATGAAGTGGGGTTACGGGCAGTGTAGCCCTCTTTAACCACTTTTGACTCCGAGTGCTCATTAAAAGGGTTGGGGAAATTGAAAAAGTATGGAAATTTACCTTCACGCTTAAATGTTCAAATGTGTATGTGTGGATATTGTTAAGTATAAAATATTTTTGCAATTAAATAATATTTCATATGCATATATTTGTTTGATTTGAAGTTAAACATGTTGTGTCACGGAACTGCTTATACTGTTCTTATTTTATTAAAAGAAAGTAAGTAAAAGAACTAATGATTAGTTGTTTTGATATTTGGTACATATTTGTTACGATCTCAGATTTTTAGATTTTTTATCTATACAAATACCTACATAAAATTGAAGTGTCTGTATATGATTTCGAAAATCATTATTTTACTCAACGCATATGAAAGTATACAAGATACCTAAAGCAAAAATGCAATTAAAATATTTCTGTCTGTCTGTTTGGCTGAGGTAATCTTATGAACGGTTGGACTGATTTCGATGAGACTTTCACTGGATGATAGCTGAAGGTCTAAGGCGTAACATAGTCTACCTAAATTTTTGGAAAATTCATAAGCGCGTGCTCCACCCGCATGCGGGCCCGCTCGGGGAGAGCGGGATTTCTGTTATGTTTAAATATGTATTTTTTTTCTTTTTAAACGCGGGTGAAACCGCGGGAATCAGTTAGTCTGTATTAAATTTAATAACAATCGACATTGATGGCTTTGCGTGATGTACCGATATAGGATGATAAGGCCCATCACTCATTTTAAGACACCTAAGAATAAGAATGCGTGACGTTAACAAATATGTGATATTGTTTTAGATTTGCAAACCCAATAAACAGCTTCTTATTATATATAATTGTAAGTAAATTAAATTTAATATGCCCTTGTAAGAATTATATTATTTGTTTTGAATCATGAAAACCCTAAATTATCCGTTTTTATTGAATTGACCTAACAACATTAATTCTATGACTGTTTAAAATATGTGAACACAACTTATAGTAACGTTAAATCTATATTCAACTCTTAACATTCGTAATGCGATGTTAAGTTCTAGAAGTACCTTAGGGAACTAGCGTCAAGACAAACCGTCCTAAACAATCAAACACAAGACAAACATGGCGTCTCCAAGCGGCAATTGCATCAGGAGTAATCGTATTATTGTTCAAGGTTATTTAGTTGTTGGTGTAATGGTTGTGATGCTATGGAGGTTTGGAGTTCAATTCTCTATTTTGTTAACCCCCGTGCCCCCGACCCTTGGGCCCCGGGTTGGATTCCCGGCCAGACAAATATAATAGTGATGAAGGTAGATTTCTGGTCTGGTTGTTTGCGTATTCATCTTTGTCTGTCCATGGCACTCACGATACAGGAGAAAATTTTACGGTGGGGCTGTGAGCGTAGAAAACATGTTTTTTTTTTATCTAGAAACAATATTATTTTGAATGTTTATTAGATTCCTACAGTGGGGCTATGAGTGTAGAAAGCGTCTTGTTTAACTAGAATAAATGTGTCATTTTGAGTGTTTATTTGTCCCGGCCCACTATCTATTTAAGTTATTTTTGTTATGAAACAGAAGTTGACGATGTGGTATTTGGTCACTGCCGCATATGAGCATCTGTGGTAAGAATGGTAAGGCTATAGAACTCTTAGTGGTTCGAATCTAGGCAGGCAATCTATACAAATAAATAAAATTGAAGTGTCTGTTTGTGATTTTAAAATAAAATTTTTGTACTCAATGCATATAAAAGTATACACGATACCTATAACGAAAACGCAATTTAAAAAATTTTTGCTTGTATGTCTGTCTGTTTAGCTGAGTTAATCTTCTGAAGCGCATAAGCATTAGCGCGCGCGCCATGCGGGCTCCCTCGCGGGAGCGTGGCATGTTAACTATATTTAGATAAGTATTCCTCTTTTCTTTTTTAACGCGGGTGAAACCGCGAGGATCAGCTAGTAAAAAAATAAAGTACTCCAATATTCCTAAATTTCGTCGGATGTCGGTGGGATTTTGGAAAACATACGTTATTGCCTTGAAGGTCTAATTTGGGATATCTGGTTTATTAATGTGCTTTTTATTTTTACTTTTGACAGGCTTACGTTTGGCTGCAATCTTAACTAACGTTAAGTATGGATACAGCGTAGGATACAGGAACATGTTACCACAAAATATATATGTTGAGGGCTGAATCGTATTTTTGGAATACAGCTTCATCATTCAATTATTAAATTAATATGTATACTAATACTGGTTTACCAATGTTATGTTAAATAACTGAAGTGTGGTTTTCTGCATTGTATTTATTGTCAAGTTTTGGCAGCCATTTACAATTTGGAATGAAGCCGATCGTTTTGGTTGGAGCATGGAACCGCCATGTTGGAGTTGTTTAAATACAATTTTAGAACAAATAACTACACTACATATTCATGTTGTTTTATTAATAAATGTTTTAAATATTCGAAAAGCCGTTTTATTCTACTCAAAGTACCGTAGTAAGTAAAGTTTTAATGGTTCGAAGTAGCAAACGAGCAATCCACCTGATGGTAAGTGAACATTGCCACCTATGGACATCCATAATCAACCCCAGATAAGATCAAGTCCTACCTAAGGTTCACCACAGATGCGATGCTACCCCTGAGAACTGTGTTGGAACGTCTCGGATAATTATGTCTTCCTTACCACACCTAAGAACACAGCAGTGTTTAACGCTGATGTTATTAGAGATAAATAGGTGAGGCGGTGGTGCCACTGGAGTTGAATCAGTTCTACCATCTTTAAAACAGCAATATTAAGCGTTATCAGGAACATATCATCACATAACGTTTCATTGACTTTAGGTGTTGCATCGATTTTCAAAACGACTCAGGTAAGAAAGACTTCAGACCTCTTCCATGGACTGGTGACCACTTAGCGTTAGAAGGATTCCATGTTTCGCGAATGCAGGAATTTTGCAATACTAGATGGCATGATGCTATTGGCTTTCGACTTAAGACTATTCCTAGAAGTTCAGATTTCGAGTAGTCCATTAGACTAATTGCGTCTGTGAATTGGTTTTGACTTCTGTTTGACGTGACTCAATGAGAAACGTTAAAGTTCGGTAGAGTAATTAATTAGATGGTAAGTTTAATCGTTCGATATCATATTAGGATGCAATTAGAATATTAGCGAATCTATATTGAGAATCATCTCAACTGTTATTAAATAATCGTTCATAACATTATTTATTTGTCTTGTGACGTCGGTCTATCTCCTGTAAGTAATGTAAGTATTGATTAAGTTGAATTCTATCGCCTTCCGTGAACGTGGTAAAACGCAAAAAGGGCCAAAATCCAGGAGAAAAGCAGAAATGCAGTAAAATTTTCCTGTGCAACATCAACAGCCACTGGGATCATGAGGATCCATCAACCCGCAAGACAAGCGCGGTGACTGTTTGACCCCCATTACAGTAGGCTGGTGTCAACTAATGGACGAATTGAAATTGAAATAGGTAATGGAATCTGGATATTTATGGAATGAGGAATTTAGTAGTTAACGTAATAATGTGGTCATCAATAAGTACAAGATTGATGACCACATTATTGTCATGTCAGTCATTGCACCTTGTTTGTAAGAAAGAATACGTATAAATGTATAAGAAACTTACCCCAAACGGATTGTCCAAGTCAACCTGGGCGTAGGGTATACCCAGAAACATGGAGTAATCGCCATCAGTAGCCTTTACACCCTTGATCAAACCAACGCTCGTTTCAACCAACGGATCTAGCCCATTCACTCCATTTATGACTAGCAGCACTGATATTTGTATCAGTGTGAGTAACACAACCATTTTACTTTAGTTTCTCTATGGTGTCTTCAAACAGCCCTGCAAAGAACGAAAGGAAAACATTATTAAGATATTATTTTAAAAGAAGAATTAATTTGGTGATGGAAGCTCTACCGGTAGTTGTAGTTGTAATGTTGTTGATGTAACGCGATGGGTTCCACGAAGATCCAAAACGATTGAATAAACACAGAGACCAAGACTGGAAATCTAATTTACTTTTTGAATATTACTCAGCCTCGGATCGAACTTGCAACCTGCTGGTATAAGTTATCCCGAAATGAAGGCTTAAGTCTACCGGGTTGGTCAAGCGCATATTAGTTCACTGACGAATTTTTGCTTTAATAACACAAAAATGACTTAGTTGTCCCAAAACATATTAGCTGTATTCAAACCAGTGATACATATTTCATTTCTATCCATCAGCCTTTTGAGGTCCACAGCCGGACATAGGCCTCCCCTAAATGGCGTCACTCCAACCGGTCCTGTGCCTTCTAAATCCAGCGGTTTCCCGCTGTCTTCTTCGGGTCATCAGTCTACCTGGTCGGGGGGCGACCTGTGCTTCTTTTGCCTAAACGTGGACTCCACTCGAGGACCTTTCTTCCCCATATACGAGTATGTACTCATATTTTACTTATTGCTTTCAATTTATTGCTCGCGTGTTTCACTATAAAATTTGTCGTAAGGTTTATTGGTAAAAGATTTTTATTGTTCTTTGTTGTGTTTCTTTTGGGGCAAAGGATTCACGTATTTTATTGGCGGGGCGTCCTCTTCGTATGAAAATAAAATGTTGCTATAAAACTGTTAGGGCCTATAAATGATCGACAGCTGCAGCAGACCTTCATTTCATTTCAATCTCCAAATAGTTTTGATTCGTGTATGAATATTTGGTATTCATGTAAATCATAATTATTTATGTTATAGAATCAATGTCTTTAACAACTCCTACTATTTGTACCACGTCGTGTATAACAAAAGAGCATATCGGGCTAAAAGGCAAAGTTTTTTGTCAAAACATCAGTTTAATGGAACTCCTATAAAAATTAGTAATTATTATAGAAATTTTGTTTGTAATATATTTGAATCAAATAAACTAAAGCACTTGACCATTTCTAAGTTTCAGAACTAATTCATTGCTTTATAATTATTTTTTTACTTGTTTCATATTTTAGGCAAATAAAAAATAAATTTAACAAGCACATAAAAATATTATTGGATTTGCATCAT